>JTDE01001587.1:114000-138274 GCA_014338405.1 Paragonimus skrjabini miyazakii | reverse complement strand
CGTATATCAGACGACAGTGAGGGCTGTATTACTTTACGGCAGCGAAACTTGGCTTCTCAAAATAGAAGACGTGAACCGTCTTCAGGTGTTTGACCACCGATGTCTGCGTTCAATCGCTCGTATCGGGTGGCACCAACGAATGAGCAACGAGGAGGTTAGGAAGCGAGTGTTTGGCACCGATTATCAGACGAGTTGTTTTGTTCAGTCACTACATTTGCACAGACTTAGATGGTTAGGCCATGTACTAAGAATGCCAGCTAATCGTTTGCCATACCGAGCACTGTTTGTCGACGCTGCGGCCGATTGGCGCAAGGTGGACAGATGATGACCTGGCGTAGACAAATGAAATCGTTCACGAATGGGTTGGGCACTGTAGATCGGGTTCGTCTTCCGGGTTGGAGCCCTCACGACTCAGTGAGTCGGTGGCTTGAAACTTTAGGTGAGATGGCGGCTAACCAAGCTCAGTAGCATGAACGCTGTCGTTGCCTGATCGAGTTGTCTGTGAAATGAATGCACTTAATGATGCGGGGCAGTGAAAGCCGTGAGGAACCTGTCTTGCTGATGACGCCTTACTTTCACTTACTGCTTGGTTGTTTGTTTGCAAGGTGTAGGCGACTTGATGTTGTATGTTTGAATGTGGACGTAGCTATTTTTAGTGGTTAGGTCCCCTCTCCTCCCTCTTTTTTTTCTCTTCCTAAACAGGGTTTGTTTCTTCATGGTTGTGTGGCAGTTAATCTTCAGTGTATTGCTGTCTATGATGATGATGATGATGATTGGATGGAGTCACAACACGTACTATCAACCGGTCGTGGAAATGATTGTCACTCGGTTGCTTCAATTGTTTTTTAATTTGTTTTTCTGTTTAAGAACTGTTCTTTAAATCAGTGCGGTAAGGGATTTTTTGAATATATGGATGTTGATTTTTCCACAAAATATTCATTCCTTCTGAATGGCCACGAGTTTGCGATTCGGACCTCCGCTCACCGCATCAGTGATGTGGATCAACTTATAAGAGAGGAACTACTTGATAAAAAAGGCCAAATGATAGAACTTAGTGTGTCATAAATGCAGACACGTCATTAACTGCAGCACAGTACCGTTTCGGATAACGCTTCTATCCAATTGTGTAAGTGACCACGAAAACCTCAACCGGGCAACGGCACCTGTCAATCTTGGATAGTGAGAGCTTTCACAACTCTTGGTCACTTTGTGATTTCTTCCAACTATCAGTAGCCGCACTGAACAACGTACGATGAGACAAACACATTTTGGTTCACGAGGTACATGACGCGAATAGTGTAAGCTTCATTTTTATTGTCCTGGCTGTCGGTGGCGAATTCGTGCTATACCCAAATATGCGCCGACGAATTGCCACGTTACACAAACTGTTGGTCTATCTGATGCGGATCAGTTGATCACAGCAGTGGTCAAATAATAAATTTGCGTGTATTTTTCACATGAATGGACCAGGTGTCTGATACGTAAAGCAAACTTGAGCGTACACAAGCATTCTAAACTCTTCGTTTGATCAGTAGTCGGACGTTTTTGTGACTACAAATGACGATGATTAGCAAGTATATTAAATACTTTCGCCATCCTCTCGGATACCTCGTCGGCAATACCACCAGCTAATGAGATTACACTGTTTAAGTAGCCGAAGCTATCCAAAGTCTCGAGTAGTAACAGAGGTAGATTCAGGACCAATCTAATCTTGTAACAGCAATTTACACTTTGAAGGTATGACGTGCATGCCATACGCACCAGTCGTAATTGAGCCGGTTTAACATGATCTGCATAAGAACTGAGTGGAACATCGTCTATATCCCCTAGGTTAGCCACCCTACCAACTGATAAAAATGTCACTCCGTGATCTTCAAAAGCTCCCAGTGTTCTATGCAGAATGTTATCCATCGTCTGGTTGAAGAGGAGGAACATGTCGGCCACCATTGTCAAGCGCCAGTTAAGGCGGGTAACGCTCAAGATAACTGCTCAAACATTCACCCTGTTTCAGTGTGTACACGACTGCCATATTTCACCGGTATTTTTTCGCGATGATGACGTTTCCAGAAAGCACGAGGGAACAACCAAGTCACAGTCAATCTTTTAGTCCAAAAATAGCATGACCGTTAGTTGACATAGGGGATATTGATACTCCAGCGTCTGTTCAAGGTGAAGGTATAGCTGACACCCGAAACCATGCCGAAAACTTGCCCGTTCTCTTATCTGGTTCCTTATATATTCCAGAAGCCACCGCATTATGAAACCTTTGAGCAATTTGGATGCGATGAACACATGGCCATGGTCACTACTTTCTGATGCTTTTTTTTGACAATGTGAATGATTGTTGAGCTCCTGTCATGCGGCACCTTTTCAGTCCCTGATATAGAATGGGGCGGTTTGGACAGGTTAGTGAACATTCTGTTACCAGCATCTCTGAAAAGCGCTAAAGAAAGATGTTCCTGACCTGAGAATTCATTACGTTTCAATACTTCAAGCTCCAAAGCCATTTAGGTTTCCGACCGAGAATCGTCAGAAACTTCTTGAATAAGTTTATTGTCACCGTCGTTCATAGTTGAATGTGCCGGCTTACGCCAGTTGCACGGTTTCTCAAGGCGTTCAGCCCGTGCGTCAAGTCTCCGCGACAAGATACAAGCGCGTGAGCTGTCATGCCAGCGGTCACTGCAACTGCGAGTCAGGGAGAATAGCACCCGACTATTCATTGATAAAGATGATTTTCCACCCCCAACTCGTTCAGCCAAATAACCATCAAGGTCCTTTCACAGACTTCAAGTTTACGTTTCAGCTCACGGTAATATTTTATTCAGAGCCAACGGGCCAGTCGAAATATATTCGTAAGCTCTGTCGAGTCGGTAGAAATTCACTTCTGTCGTACCTGTAATGTTCTTTCGAAACAAACCTCTTCCCAAGCGATTCGCGTAGTTTTTCTACTTCTTGTCCTGTGCTCGTTTGAACCGCCACACTGTTGCGACCCAATGAGTCTGTTTATCACTGCTGTTTGATAAGCGTTTCACCATCGTTATCATAGACAGCAATACATAAGTGGTTCACACTGATGATTAAATGCCACAGAATCATGAAGAAAAAGCAAACCCTGTGTAGCAAGAGAAGGAAAAAAGAAGGGAACGGGAATGGACCTAACTACTAAAGAAATAGCTACGTTTCGTACACTTATCGTTCAGTTTCCTACCATTCACAATGTTTATGAGCAAACGATCTTCGCGCAACCGGCAAAAATGGGTGGGCGCAAACAACGGCGTGGTCTAAGTCAAGACTGTTACTCCATACTGAACTACCATCTTCAGTGGAGTGGTACCAGAACCAATTTGTAATCATCGTTCAGCTGCATCGTACGGTTACCGCATGACACATTGTCTTCTTTTGTGCTGAAATGCGCAACTCGGTGTGTGTAGCCCATACAGTGTGCATACTTGTCATAACCGACTACCATTGTCAGTGCACCGTGTCCCGACACAGACCGTACCGCTTAGCCTCTTCTCTGCCGGACTAACGGTCATTTCTTACGTTTATCTCACTGGCGAACACAACGGTGTTTGAGTGCTTGGTCTGTCTCAGACGGTCAGAGAGGACGTATTAATATAGGTTCTTGACAGCATCGGAATAAGTGCCTGTTGGGACATATAAGTATGTCAAGCAAACAACGTATTCCAGGCCGTTTTAGCAGATATTGACCAAACAACGTGGTGTAATGCAACCATTCAGTAGCATCTATTCTAGCAAACCTTTCTATGCTTAGAGCTCAGTGCTATCCCTACTCCAGCTTAACGGTGGGATTCGGCTTTACTGTCACCAAAAGCCCCGAGAGAGAACCGCCGTTCCACAGCACTACCAGGGGCGAATATAAATGGGTGACAATGCTAGGGTCGTGGACGCGCGTTTCAGTGACAGCGCACATCCAGTTTCAGAGTCGTTATAGTGTTCATCAGAATAGCCTACTAATCCATTCGCCGCAGAAAACAGATATAAAATGTGCCAATGTTTTCCGGTTGTTTTGGCTTCAGGAAATGATAATTGAAATAAGGAGGTGGTAAACTAAGTGACTTGGTTTGCCGGAACAGTAGTAATTTCAGATGCTTTTCGGTCGTTTGTACCGCAAGTGGGGATTGGCTTGGGCGGTGGGCGAGGTGACAGTGGATAGGGTTTTTTGGGGGACTGTATATGGGACCAGTGACAAACGTGACTCACTTGGCAGTAAGGGACTAGCCCAACCTAAGAGCGCAGTGAACAAAACACTAATACCTCATTCCAGCTAGAGTTGCGCACAATAAATGTATTCAAAGCCTATCATATTTTTGAGGAGTACCGTAATTTTGAACCCATATAGAATTGTACGCCGACAGTCACAGTCAGCCGTTGGACGACGGAAGTGCTCTTCGTCTGAGGGTATTTTTTTCCTAACCCCCCTTCCCTATTCGAATGATAGTAGTGGTACGTCTATAAAGCCGGTTCTACTTCATTCTCACAGTACCTGGCCCCATCACCTAGACACTCCTGTGTGTGCAACTATTTTTTCATGTGGCTGTTCCCCCTTGACTTGTCTGACATGATTGCAACTGAAGGAGTTGAAACCCTAGTCAAGATGGCCACTGTAGATCGGGCTGGGCTCTCGCGACTCACAGAGTCGGTGGCTGGAGACGTTAGATGAGATGGTGGCTAACCGAGCTCATTGGCGTGAATGTTGTCATTGTTTGGCCGAGTTGTCTCTGAAATGCTTGAATTTAATGACGCGGGACAGTGAAAGCTGTAAGGAAGCTGTCTTGCTGATGATGCCTTACTTCCACTTGCAAGGTGTAGGCATCTTGACGTAGCTATTTTTAGTAGTTAGGTCCCTTCCCGTACCATTTTTCTTATTTCTTCATATACAGGGTTTGCATTTTTTCTCTTCGTGGTTGTATGGTAGTTAAGCTTCAATGTGAACCATTGGTGTATTGCTGTCTATGGTGGTGATGACCCTCTAAATAAACGTAGCGCGCGAGCTTGCTCTCCACGTCAAGGCAGTAGAAAGGATCATGTGCGAGCGTTATGCAGACGCTGGCTTAGTCACGATTCTTCGTTTGAAAGCTGCAGACATATTGTTGCCAAATGTAGAGTTCATGTTGTTGAACAAATCAGCTAATTGTATGTTCAGTCACGCCACCCGAACTGAGAAGACAAACGAGTTTTGGTGGGTTGTTTGTCAGTTGAAAAACATCCTGGGCGATGAACGCTCAGAGAGGGATGCGATAGAATGATTAGTCCACGGTAAAGGAAGCACCAGTGATGAACTACAATGCAAATGGAAAAGGAATATAGTGGCGTAGTAAGTAAATACAACTGTTTGTTTGGTAGCTGTCCACCTAACTGTTCAGACCTACGGTTTTCCTAAATTAAACCGTACATGTCTTCTTCTCCATCTTTACACTAAAGTGTTTCCTTATGGTTATGTGGCAGTTATACACCAGTGCCGTTATATATTACTGTTTGCGATGATAATCAGTAACATCATTCATTCTCTTTCCAATTTGATTATGATTTTTATTGGGTTGTTGATCAGGCATCATCTACCAACCTTCGTTTGCTTTTATTGAATAACAAACTAGTGGTTATTACTGTACCCATGTGTGGTGTATCTTTCAGTTCACCGATCTTCGTTGTAATAAATGGTCTTGGCCCTGATTATTGATGGAAATCTGAGCCTTCTTCGACCTCATGAGGTATTTCCCCAGAATTATTTTTCCATTTGCCAAAGTTTGGCAAAATGTCTACTTCGAACCCTGTGCCAGCATGCAACGGATGATCCCGTCATCATTGTGAGTCATGTTCGCATTCTTCTTTCCGAATAATGGTGGTTTATGTCAATTTTAACGTTAAATAAAATATCTTGCTTTCATTGTGAGTTTTTTCAAGGAAAGTGTACTTCTGGTATGCTCGTTTTAGTGTCTTGAAATGGATACCATTTCGTTTGTTCTACTTCTCTGCGTTGTCACTCCACATTACCCTGTTCCTTTTTAGGCTTGCGTACACAGGCTGTGTAGTTACCCTTCAGGTGATGAGCCAGATAGGTACTGTCTTCACTTGTGAATTTTTTCTTCATTCCTAGACTGGGTGCTGTGTTTGATGGTCGTTAAATATACATGTAAAATAAATAAAATGAGTATTTTCTTCGAACCAGTTACGCTAACACAATTTTTGATGAAAAATAAATGCCTTGTAATCCCTTCAGTTATAATTACCGTGTTAGTCACTCATATAGGTGAGCGAACTAGATTAGTATATTTGTGTTTGTGAACTGATTTTTCTAAATTAGTGAGCAACTATTCGGATCTTACAAGTTTACTTACTCATTTAGAAAACTCAGTTCACGAACACAAATATACTGATCTGGTTCGTCCACCCATATGAATGATTAGCATGGCAACTATAACTGAAGGGGTTACAAGACATTTATTTTTAATTAAAAACTGTGTTATCGTAACTGGTTCGAAAAAATACACATTTCACTTATCTTGCATGCATCCGTAACGGTCAGCAAACAGCATCCTGTCTGCTAGTGAAAAAACAATTCACGAGTGAAGCCAATATCCATCTTTCATAAACACATATTCTCACCCTTACATTTGCCTATCTTACCTAATTAATGCGATCAGATAGCGTGTGTTGATTTCGTGAGTAAAGCTCACGGTGAATATGTTGATGAGTCCACTGTTGTGAGTTGCTTGCTCGCTGATCTCTTCTTCCTCATCCTTGGATTCACATTTTTCTGTTTTCCGTACTGGTAGGTTAAACCAGCCAATTCCACTCAGGATAACCGATTCCTCGTTTTTTCCCATAACTTGACCTCGGTGTTGTCGTCTATCGATGACCTTGAGCGGCCGGATCCGTTCGCTCCACAAGAATTTGAAAATTTGCTTCACTGGACTCTTTCAGAATTCCTTAAATATTGGGGACATTCAACTCCAGTTAAGGTACTTAGTCATTCGTTTCTTGGATGGAAATGACGTACGTGCTTACCTCTGCATAGATCCTAGTATTCACGGATGGCGGTGCTACCTTATTCAACTCCACCTTATCAGTGTCCGGCCAAGCGCCGACACTTCAACCCGAATGGCTCCATGTGTCACTTACATTCGTTAGTTTAAGTGACGATCAGGTGGGTTACTTTTTGTCATCTTCTTCATGGGTTTCTGCATAACAACTGCATTTTTTCCAGTCTATTGTGTGTTATGTAACTATGGTTATCACAATGCCTCCTACGTCGCTAATTTGAGGTTGCTCAGGATGGAACTACCATCTGCTCGATTCTGTACGTCTACTGCGAGTCTTTTTGCGAGTGTGCTCTAGCTCGAGTTATCACACAGTAAACATCAACAGTTAAGGAACATTCAATTTTGTAGGCGAAAGATCCTGGTAGTAAACACTTATTCTGGAAATGATGACGGGGAACTAGACAATCGCAATTTTTTTCAATTTACAACCCTATGACTACAAGCTTAGTCTTCTCGGAGACCCCGTCCTGATAATAGGATTCCTTCAGCACCGTTTCGACTATGTTGCATGTAGTTTTTTGACTGCCTCTACATTTCTGTCGGTCCTCGTTTGCTTATAACATTTTCTGAAGGAGCGGATGGTCAGTTAGCGTGCTCAACACAATCAGACCACCAGAACAGACTATATCAACAAATATTGAATCGGGTCATTACTTGTCACTTGAACCATACTGCATACTGTTTAAAGTTGGACGCCTCTGAAGTTCGTGGGACGTTCATTGGTGTGTGGTTTGGAGCTTATCTATGTTCTCCTTTCTCATTGATTTCCCTCTTGCTCTTTCAGTGTTTCGGTGACTTTAAGATATATTCTTCTGATCTGCCGATAATATATTAACATGGCAATCCTGTTTTCGAACCGCACATAGCCTCAAAGACTATTAGGATTGCTATTTACTCCTAAACAGTAATGGACAACTTGCTGTTGATAAGACAAACAAACCAAGCATCTCGGTCTTTTGGCAGGAATTCTACTGTCATGTTAGCTTCTTTCTGCCCTTTGATCAGGGTTTGGCGAACCAATTTAACAATGATTGAATGAAGTTTCCTTAGTGTGTGCTATTTTTAGATATCACAGGATCTGCTTTGCGCCTACCGTCGGGTTTGGCCGCAACCCCCTCATATCGTCCCGCTAAATTGCCACAAACAACCCGTCGGGGCCTCTCTCGATGATGTGCTTTCTGAATCTGTGACCGTCATTATTCGCGAGTGTGGTGGACTTGGTACCGTGCAACCTGATGTGATTGTACGTTGTGGTCACATGCAGAGCACAACCAAGCTAGTTCCTGTGCTTCCAGTGGACACTACTGAGTGAGTGGTGCTGACCAGTTTTGTGCTACCTTTTGCTTGCGAACTGCTCACGGTTACGTACGTTTCAGTTGTTACTCGCAAGGACGAAATATCACTAGTCTGTAGTAGAGTAAGCGCGATTCATGAACTGGTGTACTACGGATTTACACGAACATCACGGTTAACTAGTACAAATCACAGCGTAGGTATCAAAATTTTGAAAGACTGTTTGTCACCCCTTTTTGAATGGCTATTTGTGATGGCAACTTTCTCCCACCATTATTTGGAAAAATTCCGTTTAATGCATGGATACGTACATTCCACTCTGACAAATTTCCTGCCAACCTTCGACGAAAATCGGCAGGATGGTGTCGTGAATGTCGTTAAGAAAGGGTTTGTTTTATGCACTGGGGGACTTCGTATACGTGTGTCATGAACCAGCTAAGAACCTATTGCGCTACTCTCGAGCTTTTCTTGCGGACACATCATCGATTTGCATTAAGCTATCATCTTTGTTATTTTTATCCTTTCGTTGTGCGCTCGACTGTTTTCCAAGTCTGGTTTTGCTAAACGCTTACGTTTTTAACGAATTTAACTTCATATGGGCGACTGAAGGTGTTCGATGATGGCACTACCAGTTTGACTGAGGCTGTCGAATTTCTATGCTTAATAGTTTGTATCTGATGTATGAACCGATATCTTCGGTAACGGCGAGTGTCATATAATGTACAAGCCGCAAACGTAAATGTGTTCAGCAAATATCGTGAGAAAAACAGTACCAGTTAGGTTTTACATTTTTGCTGATTCTTCTGGCCTCCTTTCAGCCTGTCGCCTGCCCCTTCTTCGTTTTCCCTGGAGATCTTTGGGTTTCTACATATCAGTGATCTGAGTAATCCACCTGTTGCAAGCAGACATCATTTGAGCAGTGCATCGGGTACGTTGTTGTTACCTGAGAGGTTTTATATTTTCGCCATGTGCGATTTGCATTAATCGTAAAAATGCCCCCCATTTAAACATATCAGGTACTCAATGCTGGTGTTGCCTATTTCCCTTCATTCATACAGTCATTTTGATAACGAGATTGTGCGTGAAATAGTGCACTACCCCATATTCATCATGTGATATTGACTCAGTCCTCCGTGCTTCTCAGCATGATCATTCGCCATGAGTCCGAAGAAATTCATCACTTGGGACACTCGGTACTCCCAAATCGACCGTGTATCTCTGCGGCTGAAGCGGGCTGATTTAACCATCGTTTGGCATATTAACATTATATCTGTCTGAGCTAGTAGTCTAGCCAGATGGATCAAGGTGGCAACTCGAGGCGGAAGATTGACAGAGTGGTACTGCTTTCATTACCGTCGCGATGAGATTGGACCGTGACGCGGTGTGACAACCTGCGCATCTCAGTGATCTACAACTAATCTAGACGGTGTGGTGGTCACACCGACAGAGTCACTCATGCCAGGCTGGCCAATAGGTTGAGGTCTGACGAACCACAATCTCCTGGTCCCTCAGGTTGGAACCAAGAAAAAGTTGGCGTCTTTTCTCGGAAAAGTGCTAGTGTTGGTACACTGCCACTTAACCCCTGCCAAAAGCTTTGCTTGAAATCTTTAGTCGTTCTCCTGTCTAGGTCTTGGCGTCCGGACAGCATCTCATCCCACATACAAACATGAATATTCACAACACCAGTAATTCCATGCTGCATCGATCGTCTTTCAGTATAGACTGAGTCGTCCTATCTGCTGCATACAGCAGGGTAGATAAGCAAAAACATGCTACTGCTGACCACTACCCCGCTGCCCTGTCAGATCTAGTTCTTAGGCCTCTTCCGGCTTCATTTCTAGTAATTTTTCTTCAGGTCACACAACGTATATTGATATTCACAGTAACATTGCTCCGATAAGTCTCACCTTTTACCATCCAGCTTCAGACTACCCTCATCTTTTCCTCAATCCTAGAATGCTAATCAAAGTAGGTGCTTTCAACATTCGAACTCTGAAACAGATATGTAAATAAGCCACTCTCGCACGCACTTTAAACTCATTGAATTTCGATGTCTGCTGCATTTTGGAGACTAGAATCCAGGACAATAGTCAACGAATTGAACTGGCAGCACTCGCATTGCTTACCTGATATTGGGTATATACTTCAGGTATCTCCATGGTCGCCACTACTAACCAGCACGATGGCCGCAGCCGAGTTGGCAGATTAGGTAGGCCTCAGGTCCAAGAATACCACGACCGTTATCGATGCTCCAGTGTCTGTCGCAAGGTGAAGATGTGATTGGTACACCCGCAATCAAGTCAAAAACCTGTCGGTTGTCCTCTTATCTGGTTCTCTTCGTTTTAGATACCCCCGCGTTACGTGACCTGTAAACATCTTGGGTAATGTCCTAGCACCTTTTTTGAAAATATGAACGGCTGTTAATAGGCCTCAATTCCGTGACACCTCTTCAGTCTTTCATACAGAACGGAATAGTGTGATCGGTTCAGTGTCAACATCATCTTTGAAAATTACTAGAGAAAGAAGGACCTGACCTGAGGCTTTATTGCATTTCAGTATTTTGAGCTGCAAAGTCATTTGAGTTCCCAACAGAGGATCACTGGGACTGTCATAACTAGCAACTCAGTCGGCCTCATCCATAGCTGAATGAGTTGGCTCATGCAAGCTTAGCTGTCCCTCAAAGTGCTAAGCCCGTCTGTTTGCTAGCTGCAACAAGCTGTAAATTCGTGAGTCAACTTCTCCACATATAGTCTCACTCAGCTTGTCGACAGTCAGTTCAACTAGTAATCAAGAGAAATAGCACACGGTTTTCTCCCAGTAAACACCTTCTTTATCTTTTCGGCCCGTTCAGCCAAATATCCCTCACAGCCTTTTCGCAGACTCTTCGTAAATTCGCTTTTTAGCTTACGATGAGGTTTGTCGTATTCGGAGTCAGGGGGGGTCAGTCGACATTTTCTCATGTATTCTACTGAATCCGTAGAGGTTTCTTTCTCACATATACGTTGTGCTCCTCTGGAATAGGCCTCTCTGTTGAGACTTTTGCCTAATGCTCGTTTGTGTCTCTCTACTGTTGTGACCCGGATGATTTGACTGTAGATGCTGTTTCGTAGGCATTTCGTGTGCACTGGTCGCCCAAGTTCCAATTAAGTGCTTTATCTTTGTAAGCAGATGATCTCTAAGTAAACGATAGAACGAAACGGAGATGAACAACGCCGTGGTGTGAGTCAAGGTGGTTACTTTAAAACGAACGACAGTCTTTAATGGAATGGCAGTATCGATAGCTGACTGCAATGTGATTCATTTGCATTCATGGTTGCGTTGCACAGGTGGATTCCGCGTGACGTACTGCTGTCATTTGTGTTGAAATGCGTCACTCGATAGCTAGGTCTGTCTGTCCGTGAGATGCCTGCAGCAACCGATCGCCACTGTCAGTGCATCGTGTTCGGATACCAAGCATACCACCTAGTGGCTTCTCCTCAGGAGTAAGACAATAGGGTTGTGTGTTCATATCACCAGCAGTAACATCAGTGTCTGAGTGTGCCGTCTGTCTCAGGAGATAAAAAGGGCATCGTAGAAGGCTTCCTTAACAGCATCCGAACTATTGGGGCATATGCAGATGTGACAGACAATGTCTTTCTGGCTTGTACTGACAGACTAACTGACGGCACGTTGACCACCGTTCGCCGGGTTCCAGTGGAGCAAGCTATATCTTCCTTAGAGCTCAGTGCAATCCCCACCCTAGCCTGACTGCGAGATTCGACATGGTCGTTATCCGAGACCTTGAGAAAAAACCGCTCACCCGTAAAATTATCTATGAGCGTGTTCAAGTGGAGGACATCACTAGGATGATAAAAGTTGGTTTCGAAGACACATCCCGTTTCAAACTCGAGGGAATGCTCGCCAGAGCAGCTTACCGATCTTTATCGAAGTTTGCTCTTCGTCTTGGCTTAAAAGGATGAAAATCGGGAGCATAGAAGGAATAAAGTGAAAGTAAGTTAATTAGCCTTTCAGGGTAACGATAACTGCGGATACTTCTCTGTCGTGTATGCGGTGGAAGAGGGATACATTATGACAACCGAAGGAGATATCTAATAGCAAAGAAGTGAGTCTCACTCTATGATTGTTATTTGTCACTTTTCAATGGAGGGAGCATTTTTTATACGTTGTGCATTTCGTTGAATCGTTTACGATTTAAAAACTAGTCGATTCCTCGCCCATTACATGGTAGCTGCTTACTACCACGGTGCGTCATCAATCTTAAATCCCGTTTAATTTTTGTTTTGTTCTCTCTCTGGTACATACTCTCTTGGAAAAAACCTCGCGACAAGATGATGCAACCATCCTATTCTTAACCAAACGACGATCGTCTCTGGTTGCGAGCGAGAAACAAAGTGAATTTTGTTTGGATAACCTTTATAGAAGGTGCGTTGCACACAACTAGCTGCAACAAAATTGGATGGCCACTCTATATGCTGTTTCTCAAAGGATGAGTGCGACATACTTTTGCTGTTTCGTTTTAACCTGCATTTATTGGACATAATTCCAACGGAAGACCGTGAGCTCAGAGTAGTCTGCAGCTCGGCTGTCAGGCTCTACACCTTGACGTTTTTGTGTACTTAGTGAACACATGTTTCACAAATTATTCGTGAGGTTAGGGTCAGGACCGGAACCGTAATCCCTTAATGAAGTGGTCACCTTCATTATATACAAACATTAATTCGAGCTCTCTTTCTGAAGCACTACATTGCCTTGCCTACCTGTACAAATGAAGGGCGGCAGAAAGTGTGGTGAAGTCTGAACTTGATTGAAATCCAGTATGACCAGTTTGGTAGTGCTAAAAGTTAGATTCGAGTCATACGATCGTTAGCGGGTCTGCTGAACCGCACTTCTTGTTTCTTTAAACTACGCTAATCGCATTTCCATGAGTGGAGCGTGTCCAATTGGTCTTTTTCCCATGACTGAGACATACGCAACGCCAACGGTCCATCACAGGTGATTTTGTTGATTCAGGGAAAACTTTACTTGCACATCGGTCATGGAGTTTTGTGCCACTTCCGTTACATAGCGTTTGTGGAACCACTGAGTTTAAACCACAATCTGGACTCTAAAGAACTACTTGTATTGAATGACAATCGTTGTCTTGTTATGATGTGACTTCCTCTTCGCCTCGATGTACAGTGTCCATACGATGGTTACACTCAGATTTACTGCTATTTTGGCAATCCGTAGGGGGTTAAATTGTATTTGTCTGAATGACAACCGGTCTGCTACCAGACTTGTGAAAACGTGACCGGGAAACCGCAATGTTTAGGTGGCGACGCCTATTTGATTATCAAGTTAACTGTCGTCTTTGTATTTTACTGATGTTGTCTAGTGTTCCGTGAAATACTCCATTGCGGTTCGATTTTGGAAACCAACTTTTTGGCACGGACTCCTACTGTCCCAAACTGTCTGTTCATAAAACTAATCTTTCAAACATAAATCTGACTAATTTAACTTTGGAATCGGAGAGACTGCATTATTCTCTCATACAGTTTTGCTGGTTGAAAGTAACCAACGGGCTTTCCAAAAGGCCAACTTCTACTCGATCACGAATCATACCTGTAGTCTGATTTGAAATTCGATTTTGTGGACATTGAGAAACCCAGTCTTTCAGCCGCCTTGGCAAATATGACGTTTAGCTACCCAATCTGTCGAATCGGTGATTATCAACTTCGGCATGAACTGCTGCTCAAGCATCCCAGTTTCGCTTTGCTGTGCTAACTGATAATTACAAGTGTCGGCTTAAAAAAGTCTTACTCAGTCAACTGACTCGATGCAGTAGAGTATTTCAGTAGTGGTAGCCTGTTCAACACGTTCAGTCTGTTATTTCCTGCCGACAGGTGCCATGTTCACTTCCATTTTCGTTGCAGCCGTATCTCAGGTTCTTTGCGATTGTTTACTTTACAGAATGAAATATTTGGGGTTTCATATTCTGTCTGATAAAAAACATTTGTTTTCGACTACTCGTTTCGGGCGTCTTCGAAGGTTGTCCGATTCACTGGTTTGCCTACTTTTACGGTAACGTCTTAGTGTCTGCAACTCAGTCTCCATTCCCAAATAGGCTGATTGCGTAGGCTCTGCCACACTCGGTTATATGGTCGTTCCTGGTGTACAGTCAGTGAGACTGCGCGTGTTAACCGCTTAAGTGGTATGCTGCTGGTGTGCCCTTCACACGACACCTGCATTATTAATGGAAACAACTATCGGTTGAATGCATGTACGGTGGGGTCAAGTCATCATGGTGGTGAGACCCCCGATTGTTTCATTCAGTTTATGCGACGTATACCACTTGCCAGACCAGTGGCCGCATGTTCAAACTGCTACTGTCTGAGCATAGTATGGTTATGAGTTGAAGTTGTAACGCCAAGCTTTACTGGCGTCAGTTTGTTGTTTCCATGCATTCATTCAAACTAACCTGCAAAATGCTCGTGGGACAGATTCGCCTGTGATACAGAATCGTTCTACTATCCTCGGTGTGAATATCATTCACCAAGGTCTATCTACTGTTATTGGTAAATGGATTGAGAATAACACAATGTTACGAGCAACTTGTAGTACTCTACGCCCAAACTGTTTGACTTCATTCGTACTCAATTTGATACGGATATCTTACAATCGATCTACTGTTATTCCGGTTTTTCTCTGCCGTTTGCTCTTGTTCCGGACAGCCTAATTTTTACTAAATCCGTCTTTTTGTCCTCGTCTTCTCTCACAGACAATGACAGGAATGCTTTTCTTCCTCTACTGTTAACATCAATGCAAGAAACAAAAACAGTAGCAGTGTGCAGCATTTACGCCACAGAGCAGGCTACAGATCTGCGATCCAAGCAGGATGTTACCGACAGGCATGTCTGGCGCCATGGATTTTTGCATCAGTTTGATGCCAAATCATCAGTTTTGTTATTATCTGTATTCGACAAAAGTTAGTTTTTTCCATACTTAGTTAAATGTCTGTTTGTTAGCTTGGTCCCGTACTCTTCTTTCATTACTTGATCACAACTTATCATTAGCTTTAATTCAAAGAGTAATACTCACATTTACTCAAAATATTCAACCAATCCTCGCAGCCGGCCTGACGTTAGCCGGTAGCCCGCGTTTTTCCGACCGTTGTTGATTGTTTTGGTGCTTCCGTTTTCTCCCACCTGCCTAAACTTTTTGTTGCAAGTTAAGTTAGACGACTTCGATCCAACAATGAATTTTTTCCCTTTCGAGCTAAGTATTTAACTCATCTTCTATGAAACATTGAGTTCTCTTCATCCAGTTCATCAAGACGGCAAGAAGATACATTGCGAGATGCAAGCATTCCGTTTATTCTCATCAGTCAATTACATAAAACATTCGGTTATATAGGTTAAACGCATGGCGACAAACAATGAAATGAACGAATGTCACATATGCGCAGTCAGGGTTCAGTGCTACGGTATCGAAATTGATTGCCTCAACACATGTTACCAACAGATGGCCGGCTCTTGACGCTTGTTTAACAATGCTTCGGAGAACGCCAACAATTTAGGGTTGTGATTGCGCAATAGGATCGTAAACGAAGTGACGGGGTCAACCACATGACCTGTTGTGATTAGCTGTTTCGCGATGGAAGACGCTAGATTTCTCTTCGGGTGTTGGTATGCTGTCCCGCGTTGAGTCATTGCTTGCACTGGCCACTTGGGGATATGTTCCACCTTCCTCTGTCATAGATTTCGGTCCCTACTGCCAATGTATATCACTTCAACCGCAGGTGAAATGGTAGATGAAATGAGTGGCAGGGTTAACCGAGAAAGAATGGTCGGGGAAGTGGAGACTCATTCTGCGAGTGGAAGGCAACAAACGCAAATCCGCTGCGAGATACATGCGATCAATGGCAGATTTCAACTTACGTCAGTACTATTGTGGTCTGTT
Source organism: Paragonimus skrjabini miyazakii (assembly GCA_014338405.1). Classification (NCBI taxonomy): domain Eukaryota; kingdom Metazoa; phylum Platyhelminthes; class Trematoda; order Plagiorchiida; family Troglotrematidae; genus Paragonimus; species Paragonimus skrjabini miyazakii. The sequence goes on along the minus strand of JTDE01001587.1, from coordinate 121,979 downwards.
GTGTAAAGAAGGTTGATAAAAACCTGCCTTTTCTGCGCTGATCGTGGTTGGATGGTAGTCATTCGTTCCTTGCAATGAATTTCAGTAAATTTGACCGGATATCCATTCGCAAGCGTAACACTCTTCAAGAGCTCCTCTTCAGACTTTAGACGGTCGGCCGCGCACAGTTTCCTTGCTCGATGAAAAATCGTTCGCACTAAACTACGTTTGTCAGCCATGGGTGCGAATGATAAGAATTGTAGGTACTGCTCATTTTATGTGGCTTTTCAATAAACTGTAGTTATTTGCCTATTAACATACAAGTGAGTGCTACTGTATTGAACCCTGTTATGACGGAAAGCCCGTTGCATCAAAAAAACTATCTGATCCCGAAATATTTTTACAATTTATTGTCTTCGTGTTCACTATGACGAGCCGCATTATAGCAAAAGAAATTAACCCTCCCCAAACATATGCATTCGCTATAACTGCCAGTTAATCTCGTTCCACCGACGCCGATCCAGCTGACACACACCTGTCGAGGGGGCTGACTGTTCGCCCCTGTCTCAATACTGGACTCTCACACAGCGTGTGTCGAGTGGCTTTATGGTATCCCCCACATGCTTGCCAACAGACGCGTCTGTTGGTACAAGTATTTGGCTAGTTTTTGTTCCAATGACTCCCTTCTAGTGTTTTAATTTGAGTCGGCCGTTTGTGTAGGTCGTTCAAAAATATCCATTGCAATCATAAGAAAAATAAAATAGGGAGCACGACTTGTTTTCTGTTTTTTTTTTCATCATCAGGCTTATTACAACACAATAAATACGAAAACAGTAACCAGGGTCAATAAGAAAATCAACAAATAGAAATTGTGGGTCAGGTGTTTGCTAGCTGTTACTCAAGCATTTTTCCAAATTCTGAGTTCGATTAGCTGTGGGTCCGGGAAGGCCGTGTCCGCACAAACTTCTGAGCGCCGAGGTCAGGGTTACGCAATCAGATGCTAATTGTCTCGGCAATCTTTAGCATTAGGAATCACTATTTTGGATCGATTTGTTGACACTCGATGGACATTGAAGAGCGCTGACAATTGGTCAGCTTTTGTTTCCCTTAGACTTTCCAGTCAACCCACTTCGTGGAGACGGGGAAGTCTATTAGAATGCAGCAGCTGCAATCACTTGTTAGTTATTTGCAGCCTGTATAGAACAAAGTGCCTTACTGCTCACCAGAAATCTGAATAGCATCTCCCTTACTAGCAGAAAGATTTGAGTTGCGCAAGTGAGCAACAAACGCGTTTGAATACATTTTGATCACACCACTGTTCAACCATACAGGATGATGTTCATGTAATCTGCCGGACAGTCGTCTTGTATTACGACTAATGTATAGTGATCGACAGGAGCAAACAAGTGAGTACTCACAACAGCTGATTGTAGCGCGTGACAGTTTGTCTTTGAGTTGTGGCATGACAAGGGAGTCGAACAGAAGCCCATGCACAATCGGACTGCAGATTACATTGTTTCCATTGACTTTTTGAGCTTTTTTATGGTAATGTCCACCATCAGGTCTTTATTGAAAGTGAAATTAGCCCACAGTGGAGGACTTAGGTTTCAGCTCGATTGCCTGCGTCGCGCTGGGTTACTATCCTACGTAAACCTTTCTTGTTGTTGTCATTCAGCTTACAGAATGTCAATGGTACATACCCTGAATGCTATTCCCACCAGCTATCATATAAGGTTTCGCTTTTGATTTAACGGAACAAACTTGTTGAAGTGAAAGTACCGACCTCTGCAAGTCTGTTTCCTGCAAATTCGTTCGGTTGGACTGTCTTCTCTTACTGTGCCAGCGTTCAGGAACTTTATTCAGCAGTTGCTATCTGACCCCTTGGCGAACTTATTGTTGTTATGGGCTAAGTCGAAATCTGACAAAACTGATCACTTTGGAATTTTCATTGATGACGCGAAAAAATATTCTCCACGTAGCCTTCGTAAAATGTAAAAACACAGTTGGATGGTTTTCAGTACGCTCATCAAATCCTTAGCTTAGAGGTAAGCCCATTACCACTCTATCTCTACGTCTGTTGATAGCATTATTAAACAGAAACGGGACGTTGCTAACACAAAGCATCAGCACTTCTTTCAGTCCATCTTCTAAGACACCGACATATCTCATGTCACTTTCGACATAATCGCATGGGTAGTCAGTTGTCTATTGTAAATATACGTTGACGGATGACAGAGCGACGTCGTGTAAATGACTGTTTAGGTTTATATCTTGGATTACTTTGCTGAATTATTTACTATACTTTGCTAGGTCCAACCTGATGGGTTCAAGCAAACTGGTGAACCATTTAGCCAAAGCATGGTAAGGCTAGTTGCACATATTTAGAATGGATCTCAGTGGCTGACTCTCTGCGCACTTTTGGAAAACCGTATAGTCCAGGGGTTGTCGTTCCATTGAGATGGATACGCTCGAAAGTGGCCGTGTCGATAATTCCGTTCCGTTTTATCCGGCGCAAGGTTTCTATCTTGACTACTTTCGAACTGTTAGCTCTTAGATTATTCACTTTGGTAACATAATTCTGTTCGTTAAAACGACTCTTGTTTTTTATCTGATCTGGAAAGCATTGTGGGCTCGTTTTTCCGTGCACAATCAGCGTATCTACATGTTACTTGTTCAAGAGCTGTTTTGCCTGTAGTGCATAATTCAGATCCGGTAGCACAAATTGACCAACCTTGTTTTCGGTCTTTTTTCTCTCAAAGCTGATGATAGAGTGTGTGGCTAATTGATCTCACAAATCTTTAAATTGAATTTGTAAGTCAAGCTGTCTCACGACGTGGATAGCAGAAGTTAGTCTCCAGTTAGTGTGTCTCTGGCAAAACATCGTTTGAATTCGAAATGTTGAGAACATACAGTTCGGGACTTGGAGCACGGTTTCACAGGATTCAGCTGATTAGACAATTTGGGCGTTCTGATGTTGATTCGTTTAGTCGCAATAATGTTAACGTACACGTCTAACTCCGCCCGATTGATTTCTGACAGATCAGCCAATGCGCCTTCACGTTGAACCTATTTCCGCTTCATTTGCCGACTATCTTCTACTACGGTGTCCCGCTCGCTGCTAGCGTAACGACTAATTACAACGACTGTTGTATTGATGCGACAGTGTCTGATTACACTCAGTTTTCTGTGGGGGCATCGAATTCCTTAACAGTATCCAACTGATTTGTGTGTTCTCTTAACGTGGCGTAAACTGTCAGTCTGCTATTTATCCAACATGTCTACTCATTTTTAGGTATTTCATAGGACACTCCCAAGCCAACACAGAGCGGCCCTGTTTGAACTCTTCGGCTGTAGGTGATCTGAGCCACTTGAGGTGGACTATATGCAAACACTGGCAGCTTGACAACATCCAGACCAGTCACACTAGGAGGTCGTCCATTTCGTATTCGTTTAAACTCGTAGATAGTCTGAACGGGTGTAAAATCAGCAACCTCTATATTCGGAACCAACAAATGATCGTAACTGCTCAGTTAAACGATGCTCGTAGGACTGTTCGCCTAGTAACTAGGGTTTTTCGGCCCTTAAGACATTAGTTGCTGGCTGGAATCTCGTTCGTACTATCTGCATTCTGTAGATTAAGGCGAGGGCGGAACTCATTTTAACAAGTGTTGACTTGCGGCTGTGCATCATGAAAAGTATTTCGAATCTTTGTAGTCGTATCCAGTGTTAACTGACAACCCGAAGCGGACCGTATCCACCTGCAGACCAACGGGTATTAATAGATCATGCAACTCTCTCGAAAAGCCTTTGATTACATAACTTGTTCAGCAAAGTTTTTTAAACTCACTGCATTACTAATGAGTGCAGGATTCCGCGTCAAGTAGTGTCAAATAGTCCTTCGCGTTTGTCTTTGTTAGGCGATCGGGTTGCTTAGATGCTATACCCCTGATAACAAATATCATTCGACACTGGCCACCTCATATCCCCGTATTGCCATTTGAATATCCCGATATCGGGTTTGTTATGATCCGGCGAGTTGCGTGGTTGTAAGTCTCAATCAGGCATTTGAGCTTAGCGCTGAAGTGTGTCTGCTTCTGTTGTAGAGCGCACTTTATTTTCGTAGTTTCATTCCGTTGGCTCTGTTAATTCCTTTTTCAGCCTGTACCGGCTTACCTTGGCTCGGACAGTTCAAGCATCTTGCCCCAGTTGAAGATTTCGCTGGTGTTCAACTGTATGATGATCGTGAGGGCTCTTCACCATTCCCTGTTCTTGTTCCCGATCGTCTGAGCTACGGATCGAGTAAGTAGTTGTCCGTTCCTTGTGTCTACGTATGGTGAGCCTATGTTTTTAACGTCCCTAATCTGATCAAGGCAGTTATAAGAAAAACTGGTAATGAACTGTAAAATCTTATATTTCAACTGTACACAGTAGGAGTGACAATATGCCTCATCCGCTGCTCGTAACACGGAAACTATTTACGTCCTATGTCTAGGATCAACCGCCTACGTGGATGTGAGTGGATGAGGAGCATCTATCACTCGAGGCCAGGGACGGCTGTAACAGGTTTAAACTGATCGGCACAGCGTGGTCTCTTCGTCAAAATGTGGCACGCAAGGGGCAGTGATTGTGAGGTGGGCAAATTCATAACGATCTTTCACCTTTGCCAATGTGTTCTGCCCGACCACCAGTCATACCACCCAACCACCTCTTTCATGGATCAAAACGACCAAGTTGAGTGATCGAACTGTCCGTTGATGCTGTGATATCGGGGCGTTTGGTCTGATTTATAATATCGAATGGAGCTTAATTTAGTGAGTGCACAACGCTGTTTTGATTTCAATTGACGGGTGTTAACCACTGTAATAAACCTATCAGCACATGAACGGCTATTTGCTGGGATGCAGTGGAACAAACGTCGTCCCGCTTCGGAACTCAGTACAATTCCCGTCCTGCCTTGACGACAAGATTCAGCTCTTGTCTTGCAAATTCACATCTGAGAACCCCAGCACACGTACTCCACTCCAACTTGCGTGTAGCAAACCTATGCGAGTTCCGCTTTTGTTAGGAATCATTATCAGTGCATATCGTCCTCCTTATCTAATCTTGAACCCTGATCGATGTGGCAACTGAGCTCACATGAGACACGACCAAATTATCACATCTGAATACCTAACCACGTTCTTCTGCCAATACTGATCAAGTTGCTCGATTGTTTTGGTAAAAGATATGGCTACCGCCCGTTAACTGCAGCCGATAGCCCTGTTATAAGAGCTTCTCAGTTATTTGTTTGGGATTGACAGGTACAGATTGTGTTTCTTGTTGAGAGAATCAGGCAACCTGATTACTACTGACAAGCGAACGTGATTAAGCAGTTGTCTATGATAATTCGGCCATGTTTAATCTGGGATCAATTGTACAGTGATCAACACGGTTGCCTGGTAAACACGTGGCTGGAATTCAGCTCCTGGGCTAGACAATAAAATGTACCAATGTCAAGTTCTAACAAGAGCAAAACTGAAATCCGGTACTTCTGTTTGAGTGTGGTTTACGAGAGTTTTCAACTTCATACGAAAACTGTTGTCACTTGAGAACAGTGTTCTTGGGAAATCTGTATTAACGCATGATTTAGCTCACTGCGTGTTTTAGGTGTAGTGTACATTCTTCAGTGTGTCCTTTCAAACCTTTTGGTCACACCTATCGTTAGGTAGCGAGTTAAGGCGCGCATCTTTAGAGGTGCAAAATTGGTTCTTCCTCGTCTATTTTCCAACAATGCCGAACGGTTACCTGTCTCAGGCTTACATGGCTGTGATTATTTCAAATGGACAGTTGACTATAATCCACCCAGTTCGAAGCCATTGAGCCGTGTCTGTAAAGCAGACCTCAAATTGAAAGAGTAAGAAGCGATGTTTTTTACTTGGCAACACTGCACCTTAGAACAGAGGCTTCTAAAGACCTGCAAGAATCACAGTTATGTCTTCGCGACTTGTTAAGTTTGCACTCGTGCACGTAATTCGCCCAGGTTTAGCACATCTTGGACTTCGTCGACCTTTTTGGCTATACAGAGACTATTCAAGAAGCTCGAAAGCCCCTCACACTCCCATGTGAACTCCCTGTATCTTGTTCTACACTGTTGCAGTTGACTGTCTAATTCTGAATCAGCTGTTGACCCTTATCCATGACTTTAATTGTGCGTTGATCTGATTCCACAAAATGTATTATTATAAGACTTGTGTTACTTAACGACGTATTTATCCATAGACGGAAATATTGGGAACTATAAATGAATGCCGAAGTTGCCTGTGAAAATGGCCGTTGTTATTTATCTTGTGTACTATCTTGCGTTTGGCTGGATACATTCCGTACAACCTGTTTAGGCTACGGATATGTATTCAGTTAGCTGTGAATGTTTCCTGTCGAACTGTATATACCCGACATCCTAATAAGCCAGAAGACTTTCGTTAACTGCCCATCGTGGTTCGATAATTAATAACAATTATACACCTGGTGTAGTTATATTCAGGATGGTTTATCCGTTGGAGAAAAGTCCATGGGCATGGAGAGAATTTAACAAGCTGTGAGCAAGTCGATAAAGAGATTGAGTAATTACGGTGGCTCTACAAACAACAATGAAAATTAAGTCAAGTTGAAAGAAAGGGAACACCGTAGATTTAAGTTGTATTACTAATGAGTGGTCGGGGATTTGGTTTATTTCAAGTTGAACATCACCCACAATTGATCGTGACTTTCGCATTCCCATAGACTTTCCAGTCGGCCCCTTTCGAAAAGAAGCACTAGACTCGAATTCCGCTCTCATTAGAGCTCGTCAGTAGTGCATATCCTCGCCACTGCCGTAACTAGAACTCCGGTCACGCTGTTCATGAGGCAACCGTGTTTACCACTGTACCATTGACCCCACGGGATTTAGGTTATAACTTGCCTGAATCATTTACCGTTAGATTTTAGCGGGCGCTTGGATGTACTCCCTGAATTTTATGTTTTATCTCCAAATTTCATGGATCAGTTTCCGATTCCGCGTCAGTTGGGCGACCCCAGTGTCTTGATTCCACGTTCCGGTACGTGTCCTGGGTCTGTTCGGCTTCATTGATCGCTGATGTGAACAAATTGCTCAGATTGGGACGTCGACTACCGGAAAAGTCAACCTTATTTTTTAAGGTAAGTCGACAATTGATACTTTGCGCTATCTGCATAGTATTCTGTATCTTAGGTGTTTCAAGGTTAACATATAATTCAGTTCTGACTTTTCTGCGTATTTTTATTTCATATGCTCTCTTAACTGCGACCCACTCAGCACGCTTCAATCCTTTCCCATGCACTTCGTTGTTCCACCTACCTCGCCAAATGCAGACTAATTTACAAGTCTACTTATAAGTACTCACATTTTATTGTATAAAATAATCGAGCCGGTTGATTTCCTATATTGTTCAGTTCATTCTAATCAATAAAAATATACATCAATCACTGGAACAGGATTAGAAGTCGGTACTAGCGTTGACCACACATTCTCTTATAGTCGGCCGTTTTCGGACACACGTTTTTCACTGTAAATGTATACTTTTCAATACGTATTGTTTGACATTATTCTATATCTCTTTGTACCCGAACGGGTCAAGTCAGTGTCAAATCATCATGTGAGACACGTCCGATTTATACATTCATATAGCTAAAATTAATCCAGAGATTCATGGTTTTAACGATTAGTTGTATAGATACATCGTACCCATACGGCATCTTGGCGAGATGACCGGGCTTGTGTACTGTGTTGATCCGGCGGGCTATGCTGACTAGGACTCCGGTCCTTCCAGGTGAAATCTTGTCAGACAGGCCAAAGGAGAGCAGTCAGACGAAAAGCAGTTACACTTATAGGATTGTATATCGCACTACTGACCGCGTAGGAGTTCTTAGGTAGTGAGGCACGTTCCTGTGGGTATACAGCAGAACTATTTTTATAGTTGCGGCACTGTTGTCTTCCGTATCAGAAA
>JTDE01001587.1:75499-113372 GCA_014338405.1 Paragonimus skrjabini miyazakii | reverse complement strand
TTTCTGATACGGAAGACAACAGTGCCGCAACTATAAAAATAGTTCTGCTGTATACCCACAGGAACGTGCCTCACTACCTAAGAACTCCTACGCGGTCAGTAGTGCGATATACAATCCTATAAGTGTAACTGCTTTTCGTCTGACTGCTCTCCTTTGGCCTGTCTGACAAGATTTCACCTGGAAGGACCGGAGTCCTAGTCAGCATAGCCCGCCGGATCAACACAGTACACAAGCCCGGTCACCTCGTTCAAGCTAGTAACATAGGTCGGACAGTGAATCATTGTTCGGTACATGTGTACGATTGCTCGATATGTTGGGCCCTTCCTAACTATTCCTCGCTTACAGCGTATTTTCCGCTGTTACCCCATGCTGGTGCTTTTAGCATACCTGTTCATACATGTGCTACATATCGCCCTGTTCATTCCCAACCGTCGCTTTCGTACTAATCAGTTAGGAATTTTTTGTTTTTATATGTATGCAATCGCAAGTGCTCTTCTTCCAACTTCGTTGCACCCAGTATGAATTCGCAGTATCTTTTTTTAATTATCCTACGAGGGATTACTGTACATCCTAGATATCAACTAGCTAATTACCACAGGTCCTAGGTATCTCAACTTTTCGGCAAAACCTAGTTCAGATATGTAACGCTGTGCGTCTGGTAACTCAGACTGTCGAGTAAAATCTGACAGTTCGACTCCCTGGATCAGTTTTTTTTTCCAGTTGTCCCCACTTAGTTTTATTTATACGTTCCTTTACAGGAATTGACCAAGGTCCGTTCTGCCGCACTGGCCTACGGATGCCCTGATCTACTGGAACAAATCGCTAGCCTCACACAAGCAGCACATTCTATGGACACCTCACAGGCTGTACAAACACATCTGAATACGATGCGTCGTCTATTAGCTGAGCCCTCAGCCGACGGCAACCTCTGATCTGAACATTTCACCATCAGATTATCCCTATGTACATGACTATCAGAAATCTACTTCTAATTCTATCTTCGTATTATGTTTTGTTGGAAGTTTCCATTGCGGAGTAGGACAGAAAGCGGATAACCCCACTATTTCTCAGGTTAACTTAGGTTCAGCTGTAAATACTGATGGATCATGACATACTTTTTGAACATCTGTGTGCAAATATGCAGTTAGTCTGAATAAGAAAACCATTAACATTTTACTCATGCCGTTCACATGTCGTGGTAGCAAAGTTTTCTCCATTTAGTTCATTTGCAATCGTCATCGTAACCCAAGAATATGTGGTCTGTTTAACCTTGCACATTAACCGAGTCAGTGAAGATTCTATTGAGGGTAGGGTTTTATCTATTTGTCTCCTTAGATTTTCAGTATTGCTAAAGTGCCTACGAATCTAAATGTTTATTCGGTCAGTAGTGCGACATACAATCCTATGAGTGTAACTGCTTTTCGTCTGACTGCTCCCGTTTGGCCTGTTATAACCCAGTCCTAACCCGATCAAGAGTGTAAAGTGACAAGGAGTCTCAGGGCGCACACCGATTTAAGCACCTCAGTATGAGACAGAAACTAATATACGTCAAATGCGAGTAGGATTAATCTGGCTACAAATCTATTGGTCCGACGTGGCCAGACTGGAGTGGGAATCGCACTGAGTCCCAGAGCAGAGCAGTGTTTGTTCGATTGGATCCCAGTGAACAGTCGCTTGTGTGCTGTCAGACTCAATACGTCGGTAAAAGTCTGTCAATGCAAATCAGAAAGACGTTGTGTATTCATTATATCGGCGTACGCTCCAACGGACAGCTGTTCAGATGCTACCAAGGATGCGTTCTATGACGCTCTCGTTGACCTTCTGAAGCAAACTAAACACCCAGACATCATCATACTAGCGGGCGATTTTAATGCTCAGCTTGGTCATCTTTCTCCGGATAAGAAGCGACTGGGAGGTATCTTTGGTGTTCGGGCACAACGCACTGACAATGGCGAAAGACTACTGCAGCTGAGCGCATCCCACGGTCTGTATATTTCGAGCACCACATTCCAACACAGGAAGCACTGTGTTACTTGGAGATCTCCGTGTGCTTCTCAGTCAGAGACACAGTTGGATCATATAGCAGTCAGTTACAGGTGGCGCCACTCTGTTAAGAACTGTCGTGCCTTTTGGAGCAACCACCTGGATTCGGACCATGATGTTGTGTGTGCCCGTTTTGTTTTATCATTTGCCCAGAGGACATACGCTCGTAAATGCAAGGTGCTTAACTGGAATTCGAGCGATGAGGATGTAAAGAACGCTTACCAAAAGGCGTTGGTGGACAAGTTGCCCAATTCGCGTCAGTGAGTGATCCTAACGAAAACTGGAAACAAATCGCCGAAGCTATGAAAGCATGCTGTGAACAGGTATGTTCCGATGGGACTGTTCAGTTTCGACGGAACTGGATTTCCGTCACGTCAATAAACCTCATGAACAAGCGTTGCCCGATCTCACCTGGTTTTGATTATAACGATGACCGTCGAGAACTTAAACGCAAGCTGACTAAAAGCTTGCGCAAAGACCGTGAGCACTACTTGATCGAACAATCAAAAAAGATAGAAAAAGCCTTTCTATCTGGGAATAGCAGAAAACATTTTTCCCTGATCCGTGGTTGTACTGGCTGTCGAGTCGGTTTAAGTGAAACCATATGTGAAAACGATGGTTCACTTATTACCAGTCAATCGCGCCGACTTGACAGGTGGGCCGAATATTTTGACGAACAGTTCAGTTGGCTTCAACCAGATCATGTGGACGACGGGACCCGATTGGTCAGTTATTGCATTCCAGACGGTTCTCTGTCGGAAGCAGATGTGGTCCTGTAGCTCAAGTTATTAGAGCGTAATAAGGCTCCTGGTCCAGACCTCCTCCCTCCTTCTCTTTTCAATGATGGTGGGGAGAGGTTGAAATCAGAATTGACAAAACTCCTCCAGACGATCTGGGAGACTGAAGAGGTGCCTCGCAACAGTCATCCCAGTTTTCAAAAACGGTCAAGTACTCCTTATTTCTTGTTTACCGTACCTGGCATTATATACTGAGGCCACCAACAGTTGTGTGAATCTGCGTGGTGGTCAAACAACAACTTGTTCACGAAATATGAAGACCTTGACTGCTGCATTGGGCGAAGTGGGTAGGTGTCCCCTTTCTGGATATGGTCCTCGTGATCACTCGAACCTCTGGTTGGAGATGCTATCCGAGATGTCGGTGTGTCGCAGTCAGTGGCGTGCCTGTATCCATACCGTTTCTAGTTCTTTCGCTTAGTCGTGTTTTAATAATTTTCAGCCTTCTTAATAACGTTTTCTTCCAGGATATCCCACGTCATCATCATCATCATAACTTTCATGAGCCTGCCCAAAAGGAACTGTCGCTCGGACCGCCGTTGATCTCAACAGTCACGTGGTTTGACCCAACTGTTGGTGGCCTCAGCATATAATGCCCGGTACGGTAAACATGAAATACGGAGTACGTGACCCAACCATCGCAAGCTGTGTACCGTGAGTAAATTACCAACTGATCGCGCATCCCGAGCGTTCCGGAACACGCACCGGCGACCTGCCACATTGGTCACGCGATCAGTCCACATAATATGGGCCAATTCGCGGAGACAACGATGGTCAAACACAGCAAGGCTGACGACATCTTCTTTGTGAACAGGCCACGTTTCCGAACCATAACGCAAAATGGAAAGCACACAGACATTATAAACTCTTCCTCTCAGTGACAACCTAGCGTCTTTCCCACGCCAGAGATGACGCAGTTTGACAAAGGCAACTCGTGCCTTTGCAATCCTCGCTGATATCTCATCAGCAATAATACAGGCTGATGGGATAGTGCTACCCAAGTATGTGAAACTGTTCACAATCCCAAGTGGATTACCTCCAATAAAGAAAGTGGAAGTGGAAACGGCCTAGTCTTGAAGCAGCACTTTGCACTTTGATGGTGCGAAGCGCATTCCATACAAACCAGCTCGGTCACTCACCTTGTCCAGCATGATCTGCATGTCTTCGGCAGAGGGGCTAAGTAAGGCAATGTCGTCCGCGTACTCCAGATCGGTCAATCTAGCGCCAGGAAGAAGCCCAACACCAAGCCCACTGAATTCGCGAAGCTCACTCTCCAGAATGTCGTCCATGACAAAATCGAACAGGATGGGAGAAATCGGACACCCCCGACGAACACCACTAGAAGTGATGAACGCCCGAGACAGTTGTCCATAAACTCTCACCCTGCTTGCAGAGTGGGCATAAAGTGATCTAAACAGATTCAAGTTTTTATCTGGTACTCCACTGGGAAGGAGACAGCTCCAGAGAACGTTACGAGCAACTGAATCGAAAGCAGCATTTAGGTCCAAAAATACCAAAACCGTCGGTTCCCCATAAGAGTGCCGATGATTCAAAATCTGTCGCAAGGTAAAGATATGACCGACTCACCCTCGACCAGATCGGAATCCTGCCTGTTCTTCGCGTATCTGGCTTTCTCTGGGCTTAGTGAGCCGACGTAAAATGAGGCCAGTGAGTAAATTGGATGCGATTGACACCAAACTGATGCCTTTGTGGTTGTCACATGCACCTCGGGCCCCTCTCTTGAAAACGGGAATGACTGATCATAGGCACCTCTGTTGAGGCGAGCGGCGGCCCGATCCACAGTACCTTTTGGTCAGGCTCTTGGCTGTTATGATGATGATGAATTGCATTATGTTATACCAGTTTCATGTTTCTTATCACTGGGTACGCTTCAGCTGCATCTTGCTGTTTCCTTTCTGGTTACCCGCCTGACCGTCTCAGACCTGGCTAGACTGATTTTGCTTTGCTGATTGTTTCCTCACTATATAATATGCATGTTAATTTCGCAAAATTAGCCAGAGTTGCGAACAAAATGTGACTGCGCAAGACATCTTACGTGCTATTGTTGGCCTTTTTCAAAGTCCCCGAAAAGCATTCTGTTTCCCTTCGGCAAGGCCTGAAACTTTATTGTCCTAATTAACTTTGAAAATCCCCACGGATATCATTCTTTGGTTTTTGCTTAGGTTTTTACTTGACGGTTCGATATTTGGTCACCCGTTTGCACTCTCGTTTCCTGATTGGTGCCCTGTTATATTGTCTTTACTTCTGACTTTGTTTTCGTATTGGTCACAAACCTTACAAGTACAAATGGGTTTGTGTCCACGTTATATTCGGACGGAGCAATATACTTAATCTCCGCTTGTGCGTTAGCTTTAGGTGGTTTGTGTTGGCTGGGAAGTTCCGGGTTAATCACGCATACTACTGTCTTCTGTTAGTATTCGTTATCCATCGTTCAGTTATCAACCTTGGCGTTATCGTTGTTCTGTTATCCGTTATGGACAATCGATGCGTGCGTAAACCGTTATCAGGTTACAGCACACTCGAATGCAGAAACCACAGACAACCAGTATTTGCTTGCGTTGTATACCTTGTCAGACACGTTCACCATTCCGGATGAGTTCACTAGCAGTTTTGTCGTTCAATGGCGGGATCACCCCCAACCTCCTGCCTGGACGTTCGATCGGCCTCATCAGACGCCCTATTCGCTTTGTGCAGCTGAACCCTTGAGCCAGGTGCTACGGATCAGTGTAATCTAGCTTTGCTTGCGTTGAGAAATGTCTGTTTTCCCCAGAAATTGTTGATTTTTCGGGATTAAAAAAATATTTTGTGATTTTGAGTTTCAGCTTTTCGCGCCTTGATGTGCGAAAACTCGGTGTGGACGCATATTTTCTCTTCTTCTGATTAGCCCATTCTACTTCCAGTGCATCGATTTAGATGAAGTTCTTCAAAGTTAATCAGTCTATATTGCAAGGCATAATCAAAATTAGCAAGCACAGGCAGACTAAATGTAAATTGTGTACAGAGTTTGCTGCTGTGTTGTTAGCACCATTTTGGTTTTCGTTTGTGGACGTCGTGTGCATGGCTTACCGGGCCCTGTGGCTTATGCTTGTGCCTGTTATCTCCTCGTCGGGGAAGTCTCCCATTCCCCGAGAATGTCGTTTCATTGTCTTCCAAAAGACCTAATACATGACTGTTTTAAGTAACCTTCAAAGTTGGCACCGACATATGCCTCTCTGCCTTTGGCATCCCGCCTACACGCTCGTCTTCTGACTGGGGCCTCGCTGTACCGTCTGATCCATTTTTCGACCTTGCTTTCTCGTTGGTCACAAACCCTATAAATATGAGTTTGTGACCATGTCTTCGGACTGAACGAGACAATGAGGCCCTGTTTGAGGGCCAGTCTTCTTCCTTTCTTCATGCGTTAACTTTGAGTGGTTGGATTGTTTGGGAAGTTCCGAGTTAATCGTGTATACTCCTTCGTCCGTTGTTCATTGCTGTTATCCGTTGTCCCCTTCGGTGTGTCATTAACCGTTGTTCTATTATCTGTTAGTCAACTTACGCGCTCATGGACAATAGATCCAATTACAGAACTCCTACAAGGCTATCGCTGGAACTCCCACTTCAGAAATACGTTGTTCCTCGGTGTCTTCACGCTGCCCAAAGTTGGCTGCCCATACTTCGGCTCAGGTTAGGGTTTACGGTGAGCTGTCTGACAGCTTCAGCACCAGGAGCGGCGTTCGTCAAGGCTGTCTCCTTTCACCATATTTGTTCAATATCGTCATGGACGAAATAATGGAGGACTGTCTGCGGCACTCGAATGATGCCGGTGTGGACCTCCTACCTGGTGGAAGGCTGACTGATCTTGATTATGCTGATGATAACGTGTTGCTGTTTGACAACTTTCAAGCAACGCTAAACGCCATTTCGCGTTCTGCTAAGTACTTCGCAATATGCTTTGCAGCCTCGAACTGCAAAGTGCTTCTGCAAGACTGCTGTGATTACGTAGGTTTAATGTTAGATAATGAAGTCATGGAGGTTGTTGACCGGTTTGTATACCTGAGAAGCTGCATCAGCGGCGGCGGCGGTGGAGTAGAGAATGAAACAGAGGCGCGTATTTCTAAGGCTAGGGCGGTGTTTGCTAATCTGAGGCACTTATAGCGACAGAAAGGCATCTCTCTGAAGCCTAAGGGTCGCGTATATCAGACGACAGTGAGGGCTGTATTACTTTACGGCAGCGAAACTTGGCTCCTCAAAATAGAAGACGTGAACCGTCTTCAGGTGTTTGACCACCGATGTCTGCGTTCAATCGCTCGTATCGGGTGGCACCAACGAATGAGCAACGAAGAGGTTAGAAAGCGGGTGTTTGGCGCTGATTGTCAAATGAGTTCTTTTATTCACTCACTACATTTGCACAGACTTAGATGGTTAGGTCATGTATTAAGAATGCCAGCTAATCGCTTGCTACACCGAGCACTGTTTGCCGACGATGCGGCCGATTGGCGCGAGGTGGACAGATGATGACCTGGCGTAGACAAATGAAATCGTTCACGAATGGGTTGGGCACTGTAGACCGGGTTCGTCTTCCGGGTTGGAGCCCTCGCGACTCAGAGTCGGTGGCTTGAAACTTTAGGTGAGATGGCGGCTAACCAAGCTCAGTGGCGTGAATGTTGTCGTTGTTTGTCCGAGTTGTCTGTGAAGTGAGTGCACTTAATGACGCGGGGCAGTGAAAGCCCTGAGGAAGCTGTCTTGCTGATGACGCCTTACTTTCACTTACAGCTTGGTTGTTTGTTTGCATGGTGTAGGCACCTTGACGTTGTATGTTCGAACGTAGACGTAGCTATTTTATAGTGGTTAGGTCTCTTCCCCTCCCTCTTTTTTTCTTCCCTTTTCCTAAACAGGGTTTGTTTCCTCTTCTTCATGGTTGTGTGGCAGTTAAGCATCAGTGTGAACCACTGATGTATTGCTGTCTATGATGATGATGATGGTGATAGGTTCTCATGTAGGTACAGTGAGATTTGCATTGACAAAATGAATCAACTATCTCAGTGTGTGGCCATATACTTCCGGAAATTGTTAAAAGAAACTGAAGACACATCAGTCTCAATTCGCCGAATATGAGGCTTCATGTGTTACGTCATCGGTTGCTAAACCTCCCTTGAAAACGCTACCAAGCTGATTCATCTGGGTCTTTCAGTGTACTGTTACGCAATGTGAACTTGAAGTTACTAGTATCCAACAAAGCAATGTCTGTCCGAACCTATCAACTAATGTTGTATTCACAAGCTTAAATGAGGCAACCCATTGGGTTGCCTAAACTTAATCACAGTACTTTACGTGATTGAACGCTTGTCTCTTCGCAATATTCCCTTTGCCGTTCGAACCAACTCGTCTTTGCTCGGTTAACAGTACAATAATGCCAACAAGCTAATGTCCCTGCGGCACGTTTATTGCAACAACAGGAACCAAATCTCTTGGTCGAATATTTTTTCCACGTAGCAACCATCGTTGTCGCAACTGGAGTGTGGGCAGATACTTTTTAAGCCATCTTCGCCAAAATAACATGGCTAACTGTCAGGTGTAGGCGGAAAAAGTGGCCGGTTATTGAGCATACGCTCAATTTCCACAAACAGCTCGACTACCGCGTCGTCTGTGAGTTCCTGCCGATTACAAACGTTATATAATACCTTTCTGATAGAGCGGATTATACGCTTCCAAACACCTCTCCTATGGTTACAGAAACTGGGTTAAAGTACCACTGTATTCTCCGAGCAAGCATTCGGTCGTTATTCTTCCACTCATCCCATTTTTTTATCGAGTCAGGCAATTCCATGACTGCATTGACGACGTTGAACCCATCAGCACTGATTGCTTGACTTCGTCGTCAGTTACAACTGTTTGGGTGACAGTTGGTTTTCTTGCAGTTGACTTAGTCGAACTGCTATCTTTGGACCCCTAGAATGCCAGAGACTGTGACGTAGCAGATTCAAACAGGCTAATCGGCTAACTGAACATCGAACTGATCAATTAGCCAAACTTCAGTACTGAACGGCTTCAGCACATGAACCACGAATTCCTTTCAACGTCTGTGGAAACACAAAATTAAGTACTGTACGTTCTTCCGACGAACGTTGAGTAACGCATATACAACCAACGACGCCAATTATCATAACCAAATCAAGGCGTTGGAAACGTGGTACTATTAATATAAACAACATGATCAAGTACAGAAACAAACCTCAGTTTGACTGCGTTCGCGGTTTAAGGTACAATGATTGAACACAATAAGCCGTCAACACATACAAGCACAGGTGACCGACAGGCTAGGACGAACCGATGAAATGCGACCGGGCCGATCTTATGTGTGTCTAAATACCCGGTCTACGCGCAGACCGACTAATTGATAAATGGATTGAGAATAACGCAACGTTACGAGCAAGTTGTAATTCTCTACGTTTCAACTACCTTGGGTGGCTTTCCTCAGGAGTGTTGTAATCGAAATCGACATATATTCTTTGTGGTCTGATGTGATAGGTTTAGGGAATCGAAGGTCTTACGGTTGTAAAGAGACTGAGATCTAATGCTGAATTCCACGCATGAAGCGTGTTTGACAATCGTCAGTCTTCTATGCTGGGTACTCCTTTCCGAGAGAAGGTTCATAGTTATCAATCCAACTCCCCAGACTTCTGTCGAACATTAACCCTTTGAAATCTAACGCTTCGATAATTTATTCGCCCATATTCCATCAACCTGTCATAATATTTTCCCTCCTGATATCACCAATGTTCAGCTGTCATCATCGACGCATTAGTGAAGGTTATTTGCAAGTTAGTTACATTTTAAACCCTGCCCGTTTAGTTACAGACATGAGTCAGAAATCGATTTATGGGAGGCAGAAGCTTTAAAATTAAGGCATTATACGTTCTACCCAATTTGAGAGTAAGCGGTGCCACTGCTGAATGTAGTTGGTTTACCACAAATGACTAAGTAGGTTGACCATTTAGAAATGTTTCTGAATGCTCATTAACTTTACAGGATTCACAGTGCTTCAGACTCATGTTTGTAAGATGTAGGCGACTTGATATTGTATGTTTGAATATACACAGCCATTTTTAGTAATTAGATCCCCCTCCCATCCTCTTCTTTCTTTCTTCCCTCTTTCTATATGGGTTGTTTTTCCTTCGTGGTTGTGTGGCAGTTATGCATCAGGATGAACCGTTGATGTATTGCTGTCTATGATTATGATAATGAGAATCAGGTGATGGTGAGACAAAATTTATATTTTCATGGCAAAACAAACGTTTCCGACCATCGCGTATGTTCATACAACCTGAGCCAATAATCTCGGTACGGTTGACTGCAGATATTTTTAGTCAACACAGGCGATCGTCCAGTTTCATTCATTTTAACTCGATCCAGATGGCTATTTTTTCTTACGGCGTCTCACAATCTCCTGGAGTCCGACCAGACTTGTGGTGATTGCAAGATGCCCGATAATCCATAGTCCCAGCGTTTGTAAAGTGATTTGGGCTGTGGTGAAAAAAGGATCAATATAATAGTTTTTGACGTTTTACCTACATGACATGAAGAGGTTGACAGGCGGTTTTCTGGTACATTGTAAGCAGCCTTGATTTACTCAGTCGAAGCAGTTGTGGGGTTAGGGTTGGCAAAATAAGCAAATATTTTCTTTCCTTAACCGTTGAACTTTCTTTTCTTATGGGTTGAAACCAGTCGGTCATTTGGCATTGGCATACAGATTGGCGAGCATCTATGACGAGCGTGGACGGGACTGAGAGAGGCTTTTATAAACAGTTGTTCCCATCAACATCATAAGGGCCATGAGCCTGACCAAAAGGTACTGTGGCTCGGGCCGCCGCTCACCTCAACAGTGACGTGGAATATCCTAGAAGAAAACGTTACTAAGAAGTCGGAAAATTATTAAAACCAGACTAAGTGGAAGAACTAGAAATGGTATGGATACAGGTCCGCCATTGACTGCGACACATAGTCATCTCGGATAGCATCTCTAACCAGCGGTTTGAGTGAGCACGATAACCTCCAGCTAAGTCTTGTGTACAAGTGTCTGTATTTCCATTCTGACACATGCTCGTAGATAGTAGGTTCAATTATCCAGCGTGTATTGTGACTATGAGAGCCAGCTAAATAGAACCGGTTGTCTACCGGTTCACTGATAGACACTAAAACCAACTGCTTATATGGTCAGCTAGCACTCTGCTTCTTGCTGCTCCCGATCTGGTCTGGAATCTGCTACTGTGCTGTCAGATATTTCTATCGTGTGGTGAGTCAAATATAAGAAGCATGACAGCATCAGCAGGACTTGGTTTGAAGTGACCTGAAACGTTTGCTAATCTACACGGCTGTCACGTATACATGAGGGTGACCTGGTTTAAAATCTCAAGGTGGTTCACAAAATTCCGGTCAGTTAACCAATAGTCTTGCAGCAGTGCACCCAGTTATGCTTCGAGCATGAAACCTAGATCTGTGAGCGTACAATGAGACTAGTAGCTAAATGTTAAGCAGTGTCTGTGTCAGACCTTAGCTATGATTCATTGAGAATTGCCAGTCAACGAAAAACACAGACAGGTTAGCTTATTTCAAGTTATACCATGGCAGGCGTCGTCTGCTAAACTAACTCGGCGTCTTTATCAAAGGGGAACCAGGAATGATGCAGGACTGTGGTATCTCCATTTTCTTCTTTAGTAACCTCTTTCTAGAAATCTTCGCATCTATTTCTTTTTCTTGTCTAGTGATTATCATTTTACGAAGTGCACTTTAATCAGCTCAGAAAGAGTTAAAGAGGACAACTTAGATGTCCTTTTGCCACAAAATGCGTTTTCCGGTTTGAAATGGTCAAGTTGTCATCAGCATCAATATGACTGGTTTACACTGATGCTTACTGTTACATCAAGCACATCCCAACCTCAAGCTAACTAAAGAGAACGAAGTAAACAACTGCCTTCCGTTCTTGGACATTCTAGTTATCCGAAGATTAGATGGCACGATATGAAGACCTATTTACAGAAAGCCTACCTGAGCAGGACAGCATATACATTTTGAAAGCTTCTGTCCAGTGCAATATAAGAGAAGCCTTGTTCGAACGCCTTTTCACAGAGCACGGAGGCTATGTACAGATGATAATCTACCACAAGAATTAAGCACACTCAGAGATACGTTGCTGGCCAACGGGTACCCTTTGCAATTTATGTAGAAGTATGGCAGTGTCATTACTCCAAGGATACAAGAAACAACGGTACCAAAGAAGACGGTATACTTAGAACTCCCGTTTCTAGGGGACGGCTGGTCAACAGTGACAAAAAGACGTCTGACAGCTGCTGTATCCAAATCTTATAACGCTGTAAAACTATATATAATACAGCGAACCAAGGCCTTACCAGTCTCCTTGGCTAAGAACAAACAGCCTACGTCTGTCACATCCCATTGTTTATACAAATATTTATGTAGTTGCAGTATGAGCTACATAGGGAGAACAAATCGACGGCTAGCTTATCGTATCAAGGTGCATGTTCCCAAGTGGCTGGAAACACAACTAGAAACGCCAGGCGCGTACTTGGAGGCCGACGGACGACACCCAGCATCACCAATAGCAAAACACGTAATCCAAACAGGACAGAGAGTCGAGGTATGTGACGCATTCTCTGTGATTTTTCGAAGTCACCGGAAACGTATCCTCCAGTTTGCTGAGGCTTAGGCTATCAGACGTCATAATCCCCCCCTGTGTGTTTAGAAACAATTTGTGTTGACGTTGCGGCTGCCCTGGTAGTCAGCATCCTCAATTGTTTAATCTTCATTTCCGTGTCTGTCTGTTCAGTCCCTTAAGCCACTATTTCCTCCCTATGAACCTGGAGTTGAAATAATTTCGGGCCCTCGACATGAATATGTCAACATTTGCAAGCAATCAACCAGGTTGCAAGCGAGGGCAAGAAGGTATCATTAGTAGTATTATTTCCACTGAGCTCGATTGGTCATTTTTCAAGCTATCGTTGATGTGTACAGTATTTACAAAAATTAGAACTTTTCGTTTTTGCTGGCATGAAAGTACAAACAACAAACCGATCAGTTTGTAATTCTGTCTAAGTCACTACTGTCATAAACCACGTGAGCAATGATCAAATATCAGACTTTATAACATATCAGTTGAGTATTTGATATCAGTAAATCTTCCCACGACGGACTGTTTTGCTGGAAAATTCAAATAAAGTTGCATTATACCCATGCATCTTGTATAGCCCAAATGATTATTGTTCCTTATACTTACGATCGGGAGTCTTCTCGATATATTGGGCATTGTTCCTTTCCGTTTTTTGTCGCAGGCTACCAGTGATCAGAATAATCCCCACAAACAGGAATACAGTTGCAACCAGTCCTGTGAGAAATCCGATAAAAAATGTAACGGTGTGATTAACTGAACATTTGCAGGGTGGTGGTTGTGAACATTTACTGTCCTCCAAGTCAGGTGTACACAACATATTAATTTGGAAGTTCACACCACCTGAGGTCGCATTCCTTTGAAGTGTAAGAATGCTGTCACATGATAAGACGAGGATCAATACCTCGGAATATCGATTCATATGGAGGTTGCAACTGTCCAGTACATATTGGAATGACGTTACTCTGGCTACAACCTGTTCGGTAAACCCACGATTTTGCTTCGAGACTATAACTATGTTCAAGGGTTGTTACAGGAGGGATAAAGATCTTTGGTTGTGCTTTTCTGCCTCTGTGTTGATCGGGGAGAGAACTATGCTGAACGGCTTGGTGATATAAAAAGTGAATAGGAAAGCACCCTGATGAAGCCACTAGCGCGCAGTCATGGCAGTAACCAACACTGAAACGTATTAAAGCCAAGTTTCGTGAGATAAACACGTTTGTTGACTCGTGGTACTGGGCTAACAAGGTGGCTAGTTAACTTATGTTGTAGGTTGCCTTTCGAGTAAAATTCTAAAACTTTCAACCAGTTCAGCCGTTATCGCAGAGTTGGGTAATATGTTCTGGTGTGAACAAACTCTAACTGTTAGGCAGTTCTTCTCATAAATTGGCCTGCCCATTCTATAAACCAGTTATAGCGAATTAACCCTAAGGCGTTCTCTCTTGTTTAGTGGGATGAGGTCTGCCAGTGGATAGCCTAAGGTCTGGACTACTCTGTAAGTGGGAACTAGGTCTCCTCTGAGGTGCATTGAGAACGGGCCTAATTCCACTATTCTCTTTGTTTAAAAATTATCCTGAGCCCCATACTTCTTTTAGTGATCCGTCTCCGGAAACTTTGGATGTGTCAAATATTTTAAAGACAAGTACAGCAGGCCTGTTCGGTTCCAGGTGTTGGTAGATTATAGAGACAAACATCCTGAGGAAAACTTCAGGGCGGATGGTTTCAAAAATTCTCTCTAAACTGTGTAATGTTGTGCTTTTTAGCAGCGGCTGCATAACTGTTTGCAACTGAAGTACCCGAGTCTCATTTGTATACGGATAAGATTGACTTGATTTGGCCATGACAGTTCAACATACTCTGAAGTTTCTACATCTTTCGGATGTTGTACTTGTCCCAGTTTTGTGTCATCGGCCTAAAACATCATAGGTGAACTGACGACGCTGAACAAAAAGAACGAAGAGTATAGGTCTCATGGTGAATTCTTGCAGAACGTGATTGTTGGCAGGGCCTTACTCTGCTAAATGTCCATTCATCTCAACTTTGAACCCATATTCAGTTAGGTAGTCTTCAAGTCGCTTGGGTAAATGCCCATCGGGGTACTAATTGTGAGGTTTCCGTAGCAGGATGGAGTGGTCTGCCTCGCCAAAGACAAGATAGATTATGAGTGATCAATCCTTCGTCTAAAGGTTAAGTAATCAGCAGATACAAAAACATCCGAACACAACACGTAAGTTAATTAGTTGAAACTATTCCGCTTTGCCTTCACAGCAATTCATAAATTCCTGATGAGTCAACAGCGAACAAAATTGTGTTAACGCTGTGTCTGCGTTAGACTTCATATTGTCTGTAGATAAAATTATATGCAATTGGTTTGAGAAATTTGGATACTTCTCGTTTTATAACGTTGTGGTGAGGTTACTATCTCACAGTGGAGCCATGATCCGTTTGCGAACTTGTTTGGGACGATGGGCCTGGCCGATGACCAAACAGGCTTCTTTCCTTTTTACCACATCGTTCACTCACCCACGCACTCTGCTTTGAATCAACCACGTCAGCTGCGAGCCCGTTTGGTCAATTTAATTAAGTGGCTCATTAGCCTGGCGACTGGGAATATATGCGTTCACTTGCTTCGATCGACCAAACCAACGTAACGCGATAATTGGTCCATGAAGCCTAACGCGCATTACCTGTTAAGATGTCTTGAGACTGATGGATGTACTGTACACGGGATGTTCGCAGTTTTGCAAGGTGCACTATCTGCCTCGCAAAAAGTGATCTGAGACTGCTTATTATTCATCTACACCTACATTTGTGAATAACAATGGAGTTCATACGATCACAAACACTGAATTACAGATGAAACCTTAAACAAGTGCTCAAACGATCAGTACGGTGAAGAAACTCACCATACAGATTACTATGCAAGTTAACTGAGAGGTTCTAAGGCGGCCTTTGAATACACTTTTCATTAGTATCACGGCTGACCACGTACGCTGCTTGATGAGTACCAGTGGTATACATAAGTTTAGGGTCAGTCTACATTTCATTTCCCAATGCTACCTATTCTAAGGAGGGTATAGGAAGTTTGCTTTTTATTGGTTGAGTAACTCCCTCATGGTCGTTGAATTGGCCTACAGTGTATTGAGGCTACGTACAACGCACTTGCACAGTGGTTCCTACCAGAGATATCAGTGACCGGTCACAATCCGTTTTTTTCCTTTAATCATTTTGCTTGTTGGAAGACAACGCAGTTCATGCATCGATGGCATACGAGGCATTAACGAAAAGACTCGCACACGTGACTACCGCTTCGAAAAGCCAGAACAAGAGTACGGATGAAGTGCTGAGCACACCAAAGTCATGGCACCTCTGTTATCACAGGAAGTACATTGATTCTTAGGAAGAAGCTCCTCGTAGTCTTCCTTACTGTCTGGCATGCAGCCGACATTAATTTTGAATTCTGCTTTTAGTGATTCAAACTGTTGTTCATACAACAAAAACGCAGTCGCCCAGCGAAAAGCAATGCCTTATAGCGTAGGAAAATCGATAGGGGGAACGTAATTAATTATCCCATGCGGAACACCGGAAGACGTCTGACGGTTTATCGGGTAAAAATTGCGCAGTGTAATACGAAGGATGAATCAAAGCACCGCGTATCCACAGGTCATAATTTAATGAGGCGGTAGTCAGGCGATATCCTCAAGCCACCAGTGGTCTGTGGCTTGGTGCATAACAAAGTGAAACAAGGCACATCTGTTTGTGTAAGTCTATGAGAGAATTACGCTAACGGCATGGGTAACCCGGTCTAATGCAGGTCAACTACCATATACCGAGTGGCTTACAAACAGAATTGTGGTACTAATTACCGTGACTGTCATAAGAAATAATCGAACCAGTCATAGCTGTGGTCACTATCTCATTGTGGAATGATCTCTGGTGTTCTAAATTCGTGAAGAAGCTTCACGAACCATATGTAAGTCGATTTTCTTCGGAGAAGTATTACTTATGTTGAGGTTGTTGGAGTGAAGCCAAAATTACATGGAGGTTGGAAGAGCTTGGTGCAGTTAATTGATTTGATATAACATGTGTTAGAGTTGCGCGGTATGCATATCATAGTCATCGGAAGTCCGCGCTTTTTGATTCACCAGCAATATCATAGACCTCTTGTTGTAACGCTAGTTAATACGACCTCAAGTTATCCCGACTGATTGCGAAAGACTCAGCAATGAGGCACAGCAAAAGTTGTTTGTATATTGTCAATAGGGCATTATATATGAAATCAACACAGCAGCTGGCTTCATTGGCTTGGCTTCAATAGCTTGGCTTAAGCCTTGACCGACGACTGTGTTGGTCACCCCATGACATGTTCCAGGGTTGTTGTGCGGCTCACGCATATGTTGTGTCTGGTGCACTTGTCTGACCTTTCGGTGAGCGCCGTGATGCGCGACCCAACTGAGATCATTTTGTCTCGAGCCGTTCGTGATACCTCTGTTCTTAGTTTTGAATGTCTCCTGTTGCATACGTAAGTTTTTGATGCGTACGTGCACTAATTCTGTAATACCCAGTTATACGCATCCCCAATCAGACGCAAGGTGAGAATATAGACCAATAGGAAACCGAACTTACATTTTGCGAAAATTCTAAGCAGGCTCTTAAATAGCTAGGTGACACCGACGCACGAGATAAACAAGGAAGACTAAGCATCCAGTCGTCGAGGGCGTGAGTAAACCGGAAGTATGGAATCAGTGACGCAAATAATCAACGCAAACAAATTGATGCAAATAAACAAACGCGATCATGCGCATCAAGCAGACGATAGATAAACATTCTTAAGTTCATATATGCAATATGAACTAGCCCTTTTCGATGTGATTACACATTGTACAGCAGGCATATCGGTATACCTCCGGATCACTACAGTATTGTTTTTGGCATTAGGTTTTTCCCTTTTCTCGAGAGTTACAGCATATATGTAGTCTCGTATGCGTGCGTGCACGCTTCCAGTCTGAGAATATTCACTATGGCTTTTGACCTCTAAAACGCTTTGCGTTTATATTTGCTTATTTGGTGGAATCCCGTACAGCTCATGTTAACTCTTATGAAAACGAATGCGTGTACTCAGTTGCATGGCTGACTTTTGTCTTCACATATTTAACAGCATTGTCCTGGCGTCCTCCTTTCTGCTAACACACTGTCCCAACAGTCGCTTCTTGTCTCTGAGATTTACCGTTTGTTTCGCAAATGTACGCGCTATACTACTCACGATCGAAGTCGCATAGTCCCTGAGTGTCGCTTGTGAGTATACTGCCCACAAACGAGATTGCCTGTTGTACAACACTCCTCCCCCTTCTGAGGTTCCTTGGTTCTTCTACATCTGCTGACGAATCCTCTCCGACCGACGCGGTGTTGCTTCCCGGGTTATTGCTCTTCTTCTAGTTCGCCACGCCGGCATTTCGTGCCACTTTGCTAATTCACTGCCATGCACTGGTTTCCCCTCTCCATCCCTCTTGATCATGTATACTGGGCCCCGTCTGAAAATGACCAAATACGGACATTTCCATTTAGGCAGAAGTTTTCTTGATGCTGGGCCGTTGGCACCTGTGTTCCGATGATCTCGATACTTCGCCCTTTCTCCTAGGTTGAACATTCTAGTTTTTTCGGGCCGTTGCGTTGCGGCTTGCTCCTTTATGTGTACCTGCGATGCTTTCAGATTTCGTTTGTCTCTTCCCCTTCCGGCAACCAATTCTTTGGTGGAATTACTGCATTCTGGCCATATTCCAATGTCCTGATCCACCGGGAGCCGAGGAGTTCTACCGTACACTAATTGAAATGCAGATTTCGTGCTCGCCTGCACAGACGCCCGGTGGGCCAATAACATCAATAGTAACGCAGACTCTCAGTCGCCTCCTTTGGCTGATAATCATTCTTTGACCGTTCGGTTGTTACGCTGAGTTGGCCTGTTCGTTTGCGGGTGAAGTGTTGTCGTTCGGATACGCTTAATTCCCAGTTGTTGCGTACGTATTCGAAACTTCTCGCTTTCAAAGCATGGTCCCCGATCTGTCAAGATCGCCTTTGGTACACCGTGGTTCGTTACGATGTGCTTCATCACCATGTCTCCCACCGTAGATGCTATTCGATCCGGGACGCCAGTCGTTTTGATCCAACGGGTAAAGTGTTCTTTCATGACCAGAACATACTGATTGCCGCGAGCGCTCGATGGAAATGGGCCCGTGAGGTCGATCGACCATAGTTCACCGATTTCGGAGACTGGTATTGGCTGTAAGGGCTGTTGAGCTCCCCGCTTGTCGCCTTTCAGTGAGTGACACTGTTGGTATGTAAGCACATAAGTCGTCACATCCTCTTTCATCCTCGGCCACTATGCTCTTTGTTGTAGTAGGTCCTGTGTCATGGTGCATCCGGTGTGTGCCATTTCATGGAAGTTTGCCACCAATTTTCTTCTCAATTGTCTCAGGATGACCACCACATGAATGCGGTCAACGCCACGCTGCCACATCAATACACCCGCACTGTTTAAGCCAACTGTTCTCTGATGGGAAGCGATTCTTTAGTGCTCTTCGTCCTTAGTATTTGCTGAGGTTCTCACGCCTCTTGCCAGAGCGTCAATCACTTTCCGGAGGACCTTGTCCTGACGCTATTGACGCACCAGTGTTTGTGCGTCCTCCTGCATTACGAAGCCGTTAGCTCCAAAAGTCACTTTGGGAATTTCGCCGTCCATCTGCGGTGGAGAAGAGAAATCAGCGGCGCTATTTCTGGAACCAGGCAGATGACGGATCGTGAAATCGTATTCTTGTAAGCGCAGTACTCATCGGGCTAATTTACCTCGCAGTTTGTGATCCGTCTCCACATGAAACTGTTGACCCAACGAGTACAGTCTCCACTTATCAAGTGCCCAGACGATTGCCAAGCATTCTTTCTCAGTGGTTGAATAATTCTGCTCAGGACTCTGCTGGCATATTCAATTACTTCTTCCTTTTGTTCGAGTACTGCCCCAATGTCACGGTCACAGGGATCTGCTGCTATGATGAGCGTATTTTTTGTATTCGGAAGTTCTAACGTCAGTTGTTGCTTGTTCATTTCTTGTTACATTCGCATGAACGCTCTTTGGGCGTCGTCGGATCATCCAAATTGCTTGTCTTTTCGAAGGGGTTCGTATAATGGCGAAATGTTACACGAACCAACTGTAGTGCCCTGCTTGACCCAGAAGTTGTCTCAGCCTGCGCCTGGAATTCGTAGCCACAGCCTCACTAATTGTTAATGTTTTCTCCAGCAGGGACCCGATTTCACCTTGACCCAACTTGTATCCCAGTAACACCACCGATGACTGTCCGAGCTGTGACTTATCAGCATTAGTCCGGAGTCCTTAATTCTACTTATGACAACAGCTCGGTAGACAATATGTTCCGTTTCCGTGTTACTGTATACCACAATATCTTCTCCATATAACATCGCCTTACCCAGTCGTTTTACCAACCGAACCATCAGGCGTCGAAATGTGAACGATGCCCCAAATAAGCCAAACGGCATGCGCTTGATTTGGAACTGTTTTACACCCACTATGAATGCAGTTTTCTCACGATCCGTGGGTTTGATTGGTATCTGCCAGTATCCGGAACTTAAGTCCAACACCGTGAATAACTTCTTTGTTGCAGCTTATCAAAAGTATCAACGACGGACGGTATTGGCATCACTGTTCTACGTTACTTCGATCAGCTGTCTAAAATCCATACAAGATCGGTATTTCCAGTTGAAGTTCTTCACCTGGAGAAAAAGCCTGTCTTACGGACTGTTGGCTTTTTGAATAATATCATCGTTCAGCATGTTCTGTATTTGCCTTTTCAATTCCTCTTCAAGATGAACCGGTATCCTACGGGGTCTATGAGGTCGAAATGTTCCAGCTGTTGGTATTTTATATGCAATCCAGCTGCAGAATCCGTACGGATAGTCGTCGTTCGTGAATAACTCAGCATATTTCTCGGCCATAAACTGGAGCAAGGGGCTTTGCAAATGGGGGTTTTAGCCGTACGTACTTGGTTGACGCCATTCTATTGCTGTCCTATGATTGTCAAAGAAACATACCTAGTTGGTAGCTTTTTGAACTTCAGGTCAATCATGGCTTCTGTTACGGCGAGGAACTCGGCTGCAGAGATCGTTTGTCTAGTTTCTGGGATCCCAATGAAACGGTGCTTCACGATATGAACGCCAATACGCACCTCGCAATGTTTCATACCATCAGCTAGCAGGCTGTGACCTTCAACTGTTCTGATCATCATAAATGTTGATTATAGTTTCTGCTTCCGTACATGAGTAATCAACGAAATAGCCGCCCACATATCGACCAAGCAGTGTTCTGTTTCCCCGTCAGCTTCAACTGTTGTACATACGGCCCCCTCTCAATCGCCCCTATTACTAGGTGACTCGCCCAACAAAGAACAATACTTGAACACATTATTTTTAGACCTCTTAAACCGCCGGGTTGCGCAATTGTGATGATTCCATAAATACAAAAATAAAGTGACTGACTTAGCCCAACCCCATAACTAGCTTCGACGCAGTAGCAGTAACAGCGGAACTAAGCAAAGCAGGTTATTTGTCTCTCGAGCGCAATTGTACAGCTTATTGTCCACAAGGTAATAAAACAAGAGTGATGAGAAATAGGTTTAGTGACAATCACCACAGCAATCCTTCTTCCAATGCCATTTTTCACCACTTATTAAGCAGCTTTCTAGTCGATGGTTTACCCACGATGCGGTTCTCAGCGCAGTCACACCCGTTATCAGCTCCCTCATTGCCTTATGTATATCTTCCAATGTCACCTTGTTTATATTTTCGTTCACATCCATCAAGGCCACGGGCATAACTGTCAACTCCCGCGCCACATTCGCAAGCTCATCAAGGTCCATCCGCCGGATGACATGGGCAATACGGACTTGGTCGTGGACCGCCATCGAGAGACCTTCAATAAGCTGCTCCGCCAGCAACTGCTGTTGGGATTATTAGTCCAATTCCGGTAGTTCCCTGACCAGCAGTCCTTGCAGAGTGGCAGCAAATTCGAAACGGTCCGCTCCGTGTCCAAGCCTGGCTGCTTCGATCAGTTGCATGGCCTCCTGGCGGTCGGCCGGGCTGTCAAACACAGCCACCAGCACCCGCTTCACAGCGGCCAACTCCACTTTCACAGGATCTCTTCGCACTGAGTCCAGCACCGCCTTCGCGCTGCCATTCACCAGCGTCCGCATAGCAGCCAGCTTCCCAAGATCGGTCTTGATTCCGAACACCTCAGCCACGTTCTCGAATTCCTCCAGGAACGCCTGACGTCTCCAGCTGCGGCCAGGGCATAATCATCCTCGTGTCCTTCACGGCACCAGCTGCTGTGACCGCAAAATATACCCGGCCTGAGATGTTGTTTATTGTATGAAATCCCGTACAGTTTATGTGGAAACGTATGACAACCAACGCGTACATTCAATTGCATGGCTGACGTTTAACCACACACATTGAACAGCATTGCATTGTCGTTCACCTTGACGACACTCCCTCCATGGCGCCTATACACTCTTCCAGTAGTCGCTTCTGGTCCCTCGTCTTTATGGCATTGCGACCTGCCTTTTAGTTCCCGCTATACTACTCACAAACGAGGGTGCAGTTGATACAACACTGGTAGTCTACTGTGGAAATTATACACCAATAGATTGAGTTAATTGTTTTCCATAGGACACGCAGTCATCTTTCTCATATATCTGTGATCGCCTGGTTGAACGATTTGCACAACAGTTTGAAGCCCGAAGCCACGCCACATACACGGTCTCATCTCAAGGAGGTGTGAAACATTTGATAACCTCAAATGTATAAGCGCTGTGTGCAAAATGGCTTTGACATTATGAACTCTGCTACACTTCAAATACATTGCAGTTCAAGGTCCACAGTACTAAAGAACACTTGTAATATGTGTTGAAAATAGCAAATGTATACACGGGGTGAACCAAGCACAAACTTTCTTTGTGCACAGGTTGAGGTTACGTGAGAAAACAATTTATCCTGTAATCGTAGAATTATAACAAATGTGGAGGTATAAACGATGCACAATTACATAAAAGAATATGGATATGTATCGACAATACTCCCATACCATAGTGCTGACATTAGTCATGAGGTTGTCTGTAACTGAGAAAAAGTTTAACGGTTTTCTTTTTGTTATCATGTGTAGCTTCGTAGTTATCACATCAGTAATTACATCCGCGTTGACAAATAGTTGTAAGTAATCATATCACAAATTGACCGATGTGGTGGCACAGGGGGTAGTAATGGGGAGTTGAACCCTCCCTAAGGTGATAACCAGCCTGATATTCATTGGCCGTTGAGGCTGCGCCATGTTCAGCCATTGCACTGAGACTTGAACACGTGTATATGCATTGATTGACGCATGTAGCTGCCACTGATCTACCACTGGTATTCACGTAATTCACGGTGAATTAGGTAGGGTTGCGTTGAAGTCGTTCCTGGGAAGCTGAGGAAGTGATAAGCAAACAATATTTGCGAATCACCGGATTACATCGTCTTGGTTTCGATTTACCAAGCAATACCTCCAGCACGCGGCACGGTTTATCGTATGTATATATACATATACATACATATATATATATATGACAACAACCTGTATATGCTGCCTTTATGAATGCTATAGCTCTGCCTTTAATGTATTGATTCATCACTTCGGTAAATCGGTTGAGAACACATCCGATGTGAGGATTTAATGCACGGAAATTCAACAATTTTAAACTCACTTCAACATAACAGTTAACTCAAGCGCTAGACTATAGATCTTGACACCGTTACATACCTCTCGAGATAGTAAGCCTCAAGTATGTTCCGTGGGATGCTGGCTAAGTCTGCAGGACCACCAATCCAAAATCTGAGTCTCTTCGAAGAAACGGTCGTACTTCCTTCATACACATATACTGTAATTAGGTTGTCAAGAAATAGCGTATCCACGCCACTTATATCCTCTGTGCGGTTAATCTCACCTCATTATATCGCAGCGAATCTACGATCTACAAAAAAGTTAGTGGTATTCAACTTTTTGGCTTTTATAGCCCCTTTACACCAGTTTTTCCGCAGAACAACTTCTCATATTACCTTTGCAAGCAGAGGAAACAATAAATCTAATCCGGTCTCAAAGTTGATTAAGGATTTTTAGATTTGAGCGTTAGCTACCTATTGGACTCGTCTTTCTGGTAGCTTAGTGGTTGGTTTAACTCTGCAGTTTAATCATGGTCATGACAGTTGTGGCCGCAATTAGGCAATGTTGTGCTGAAGACTGGGAAACTTTCCGCGTACATCAAATTAAGTTTCTCAGGGCCAAGCTGTAATAACTGGACAAGCCAGCGCCCCTTTCCACAATGAACACTGTCCTGCTAGGCACATTTCAGACATTGACAGTTCCATGTAGGCAGTACGTTCTATTTTTTTCAAATAGTGTTAAACCGAACTGATACTGATGAATTCTTTTGTTCTTGATGCAGTAAAACAAAATTTGCTGGCAAGTATTCATCGTATCAGTGAAGCACATAAAATTGGTCCGAATTAACACTCGTCTGAGTGTTTATATTCCTCCATAAATTTTGTCATGAAGGCAATCAGTCTATGCACGTCATCCATTGTAATTGCATTGTACAGAGAGATACGCAGTCCACCAACGCTTCGATGTCCATTCAGTCCAATCATTCCGCTATCTTTAGCCGCAGCCAGCCAGCGTTTCTCCAGCGCCTCATTGGACAAGCGAAGCACAATATTGACACGGCTACGTTGTGACTGGGCAGCAGGACATCTGAAACCGGAAGATCGTATCAGAATAACTGATGGCTGAGTTGATTAAAAACAATCATCCTAACAATGGCAGAAAGGTTTTATTGTTAAACAATCCATGGTGATACGATGATGACCCGGACCATCAATGACATCTCTCATGTTCCCTGATTTAAAAGTCTTCGAACGGCGTGTCTATCGAACACATTTCATAACAGCTCCTCAGGTACACAGAACAGACTTTCAATTCGTGCATATCAAAGTTCAGTAGGCACTGTGAGGCAAACTGACAGGATTGCGTAGTCGGGTCGTGAAGGTACGATTTGTATGTCACTTACAACTGATTTGCAATGTCGAATTCCCACAGACCGTTCGACTGGTCCCTTTCGGAGAAAACACCGTACTCGAGTTTCGACGTTGTTAGAGCTCATCAGTTGTGCCTATGTTTGCCACAGCCAGGATTCGTACGTCGACCACGCTTTCATGCGGCAACCGTGTTGAACTCACCGTTAGCCCAATTTAAGTACGACTGAATTATCATATGCAAACGTTAAGCCACAGTGGATTGTGAATAATGCTCGGATTGGCCGATCGCTTCAAGAGGAGACATAATAACCGTCCTGTTAACCTCAGTCGACTATCACACGACAGCTGCCGAAAATGGCGACTAATGTTCCCACTATATTAACGCAACTCCCTAATACTGACCAGTAACTTAACAAAGAATCGCCCTCTTGTCATTTGTTGACTTGTTGGTCTCAGTTTGACAAACTTGTTGATTCAACTCAGACTTATTTGTGATTAATCGGGGTTTCGGCAGGATTCGAATCACCAACAGAAACATCATGACCAAACGTGACAAGAGCTGTGCCAGCTGAGCTACGGGGCCACGTCGGGAGTTCGGATATCAATTCGGATTCCAGGTAAACCTGAAGCAAGCCTTTGAAGCAAGTTAGGAAACAAAAATTAGAAGTCTTCTTAGATCCCCTGAAATGGTAGTCATAACCAAGTGGATACCACCTCTCAGCGTTCAGAACTTGTGCATTAGATTGCTTTGATGACACCGGCCACTGTGTGTGTGTGTGTGTCTATTGCTTATCATTCCATTTTGCTTTACATCTTGAAGTTTATTATATATAAAATCGCAGACAGTATTATGTATCTCGAGATGCGCCGAAAAGTTCTGAAAGAATACACTTCATACAAAATTTTTCTAGCTTCATTATCGAACATTATAACGGGAAAAATTTGCTATAAGTTACACTTAACCTAGAGCTCACTGTGTCATTTAGCATAATGGATGAACACCACGAATACGGTTCAAGAAAGACTACACAAGCACACGTGAATTAGTCTAGAGATATTTGAAGTAGTCCATAAAGTCCGTAAACGAATTATATACCAACAAGTCTTGACCCAAACACAGAGATGACTATTCGGTTCTTACTGTCCTAATATCCATGTCGAATTAGTGATACCTGATGCAGCAAATTTAAATCCAACGGTAATTTCAAACTCACGGTGAGTGTAGTGAGCAATCAGAGGCATGGTCAATAAAAAATGGTAAACCGGGATTCATATCCTAGGCAGAGCAGATGTATACATTACTGACAAGCTCTAACAAGACAGAAGTTCGCGTTTAATGGTCTTTTATAAAGATACCAACAAAATAATCAATTTGAATGTGGAAGTCGTGATCATTTGTGAGTATCGTTTAACCTATGAAAGCACACAGTACAAACTCCGTAGCAGTGAGGGTCGGCTGTGGGTATGCAATCATAGTGAAACATCACGGGATTACTCGGGTTTCGTCGACTGTACTGAGTTATTCATGTGTACATCATTTGTTCGAATACTGCCATGTGAGAGCTGAAATAACACGCACGTCTAACAGTGGGGTATCGGGACAGAGGATGTATATGTATATCGTAAGTAATTGAGGGTTTGATTGACGCGAAGGGAACTAAGTTCACATTTGTTTGCAGTTTTCGCATTCAACTAATTTTTCCAACCAGTCATTTTCGGAAACTGTAATGTGCTCGGGTTTCAAGCTTTCTGGCGCTTGTCAATAGTACATACTCCAGTTGCATAAATATAAACTTCAGTCTCACGAAGCAACTGTAGTGACCACTTCACCAGTGACTTCAAAGTAAGCACGAAAAGCAGGGATAGGCACAGATATGCATTTCGGACCAGCTCCAACAAGAGCAAAACTCCAGCTACGTACTTCTCTTCGAAAGACACTCATTGTAAAGCCTCTCTGGGTGCATAATCCGTAAAAGTATGTATGCTTCATGACGGAATTGTTGTTCTTCCGCATCTGGTTAGGCACTATGGACAGCATTATCTCCTATAGCGAAAACTATTTTTTGAAAATCTAAAGCCATGAGATGCACGAGATTTATTGTGAGCTCTTTTGTGGCCAGGCTTTAAAACATTGCACATCTTGTCAGTTGATGGAACTGAGTGGTTGTAGAAAAGGTGACCACCAGAAGATGAGCCACCTGCACAAGCTTCATCTGATTGTTGACTCAAGACCAGTAAATGACAGGTTAACATCAGGTTTGGCGTACACTGACGGTGAGTTAGAAGACCCCCCTCAGACAAAAAGAAAACAGGTTAGTCAGTAAAGTGATTACCTGAATAGATAGCTAAAAGCTTCACTCCATCTAACAGAGCTGAAACAATTGGGTAGTGACAACCACACTGAATTAGCCACAGTGGGTTGGTCGACGCTATTAGGGATACCAAATCAGGCGAAACTAAAAATTCAATCACATTTACCCGTTAAAGCTGTCCCCAGTTGTCGCCACCGTGTCACATACAACAAGGTGTTATGATATGCTATGTCCACGTGCTGGAAAAGTTTGGTTTCCAAATCGGTTTCATCTGTCGATTTTCCGGACTTCATGCAACAAGTTACAACTTTGTTCCGATTGGCTGCTTCTTCACACCTACTGGCTTCCTTTTGTCTGACCATGGTTTATTTTTCCCTGTTTTTCTGTTCTACCCTTGTTATCACTCTGTTGTTCTGTTAGTCCACTTGTGAACACGCACGTCAAGTTATCCTAATGGATTTCGCTAATTTCGAGTTAGCTGTTCACACCAACTAGGCCAGCACACGAGACTATATGCTGTCGTCACTACGATGACTCCCTCGCTAAGTTAGTTAGGAAGTGACTCACCGATAAAATCCATTCGAGCGGTCCACAACGGCATAAATTGCATCCGATTTTTCCTTCGTTTGTTTGGCCATTTCTTCGAGACCGCCTTGTTCCTCAACCCAACGTAATGTCTCATCGACGGCGAAAATACTGTGGTACAGTTGCACAATGAGATAAAACCTGAGTATGAGCACCGGTTTATTGGTGGGGCTGACATTCACATCCTCTGAACGCACTAACGAAAACTGGTTGGTTCATTTTGATAAGCATGGTGTTATGCAATGTACAAGGTGACGTGATAATACCTTTTTAACCTACAACGTTTTCAACTTAAGGTCATTTTTGAGCCTCACTTGAGTGGAAGCGACAAAGACGAATGTACCACGGAAAGTGGGTGATGAATTTTAATTACCCGATATTCAACGTAAGTGGATGATCTGAAATCGGTGCGCTTGCAGTCCAGACGGAATACCTATATCAACGTGCTAAAAATAAGAAAGGACGATGTAATATGTTCTCTCAAACTAATGCTGTGTACGACACACTGGCTATAAAAGCGTAGGTCTCGATTTTCTCAGCCGGGCTGACATTTCGAACCGGTAAGATTAGCTGTATTACACTTCGATTTGAACAATCTGTGTCTGCGCACTGAGTGTACGCCTACGTGATCGTGGCATTACTTGTCTTGAGGCAGCTATTACGAAACTGCAACTGGGAGCATTAGCTTTAGGTCTTGATTATAAAATACTATCACATAAGCCTGATCGCATTTGTATTGAAGCTCAGTTTGAGAATCTTATCGATCAATTATCTGATCTTCGACCAACTAGTGCTGACAACCTAGGTCGGTTAAAGACTAAGTTCACCGATATAGCTTATGGGTTTATCACGACTCCGAGTAATAGCCGGTGTGCAATCACGAGACAACACCTGCAATCGTTAAGAGAACTTAAGTCAAAAAACGTAGTTATTCTTAAGCCGGACAAGGGCTCGGGGGCTGTCGTTCTAGACAAAGATGCGTATGTACAGAAGATGTTGTCGATATTAGGTGACAAAACAAAGTTTCAGTGAGTAGAGAAGGTGGATAACGTTACCGAAATAGAGGATCGCATAGGACGACATCTTCAGCTGCTCTTACAGTTGAGGATTATTGATGAAGTAACGTATAAATTTCTTAAGCCGTGTGGATCGTCAACACCCCAGCTTTACGGCTTACCAAAGATGCACAAGCCTGGGATGCCACTTAGGACAATTTTGGCAATGACGAACTCCCCTTACCATAAATTGGCACGCCGGCTAGTCGCTACTTTAGCCGCGTTAAGACAAAGATTTCAGATACACACCATTAAGGATACTTTTGAATTGGTCAATGACTTGGACAAAATCAATCTTGCTAACGAACTAATGTGTTATGTGGATGTTCAGTCACTGTTCACAAATGTCCCACTACACGAAACGATTGATTATATTTGTGAGCTCGTTGAAATGAGTCACATTTCGTCGCCACTTCCGACTGACATATTGAGGGAAACTTTGCTGCTCTGTACCAAGAACGTCAGTTTTCGTTTTCTCGGACAATCCTACCGTCAGATAGACGGAGTAGCTATGGGAAGCCCACTGGGTCCCATTTAGGCAGATTTTTCATGAGAAAGATTGAGCAACAGCTAGCTACGGAGACAGGAAATTTGTCATATTACAAGCGTTACGTCGAAGAAACATTGATTTTCAGTCGATCTAAACAGGTGATAGATAAGCTGGTGCAACGCCTGAATAGTTGTCACCCTAATTTGAGGGTTACTTGTGAATTTGAGGTCAACAGTTGTTTGCCATTTCTAGATATACTCATAAGTCGTCGAGAAGATGGCTCGATTAAAAGAACTGCCTATAGGAAATCCACGTGGTCCGGTCAATACTTAAATTTCAACAGCTTTACACCGGTCCAACATAAACAAACATTAGTGAATACGCTTTTTACATGGGCAAGGCGAATCTGTACGCATGACAGTCTTGCGGAAGAACTAGATCTCATTACTTCTGTCCTACAATCAAATGGTTACCCCAGAAGGTTCATAAATAGGCACAGTAGACAAAAAGTACCATCCGAAGAGGTGGTCACTGTAGGGAAAAAGAAGGTTTACATAGAGCTACCTTTTAAGGGTGATTATATTATGCACGAAACAAAGCAACGGTTGAGGAATCCGATTAGGCGAACTTTCAATGCAGCTGAACTCCGTGTAATCGCTCGGACCCAGAAGTTACCGGTGCCTTCAGTTAAAGGAGATCAGTCTATCGGTGCCAATTCACATTGTATTTACCAATTTGTATGTAACTGCGGAGAAAGTTACATAGGCAGAACCGAGAGATGTCTGAGCTCCAGAATGAAGGAACATCTACCTAAATGGGTGTAGAAGTCCGTGTTACCGGGGAACGGCAATGTTGTTGGAACGCGTAAACAGCCAGCTTCCTCTGCCGCTAGACACGTCCTGACCAGTGGTCACGCTATCGATCCATCTTGTGCATTCAGCATCCTGTTACGTCATTCAAACTCAAGATTCTTAGGGTTTGGCGAAGCAGTCGCAATCAACCGATTCAAGCCAGCTCTCTGGGTTCAGAAACAACTGTTCTTGAACTTGACCCTTCTCTGGACCTAATGACCTATCCTAACCCGCTTATTGATTATCCACCCCTCTAGTTGTCTGCTATAAAATACACACCCGTATTATTGTAAATTTGGTACTGACGAGTCAATACGAAATGGTTGCATCTACCTGTATTCGTGTTCTAACTGCTTTGTTCAAACTGTTCAAGGGAACCAGTTGTTTCAAATATTATGAAACAGTCTGTGACGCTGTCATCTCCGCTACACGGATTTCGAACTCTAGAATTTCGGGCGCGGTGTTCTATTGAGTAACGTGGGTAGGTGTCACCTTCCTCGTGATCACATAAACTACCTAGTACAAACTTTATTCGAGGTGGCAAAGTGCCTTAGTTAATGGTCGGCCTGCTAGTTCTCTGATGAGCCTTTTCATGTCCCATATTAATCTTTTTGGTTTCTTCTTCCAGGTTAGTCCACGCCAGTGCTTCAGTGACTGGCGACTCGAGGCCCAGTTCATTTTGGTCGAGCTCAGGGTTGTCATAAATGAATGACTCAGTGACACCTCCTCTGAAGAAACACTTTTGAGCCCCCTTGAATTTATTTTTCAGTTAGAAGGAAGTGTTTTAGTGCAACAAGATATTTACTGACAAACTGAAGAGGTTCATACAATCTGGATCCGTGCTGGCTGAACGCATTGAGTTATTAGCGCCCACGTGTTGAAATCTGTTCTATTATAATTAAATTAGTTTTGGGTACAAAGATAGTCAGCAGAGCTAATGAACACTTTTCAGAGTTAGCTAGCTTTGTTTTAACACAGGTCCTGCAACAACCACAGATACAGTCTTCACATCATCACATCCGACAATGACCACGTGGCGTAATCAATAGCTGACATCTGGACTAAAGTTCAGACAACTATCCTGCTGACTCAACTAGATTACCTCAATATTTGAATTTTTCAGGCAAGTCACTACGTAAACTGTAAACTAGGTAGCCAACGTTTCTCAGAATGGAAGAGCTACGGTCCGTAGTGCGTAGTATGCAAGAGTTATTGACATCTATTAGCTTGTATTAACCGCTGTTACAGGCGGTTTGTTCATCTTTGTGGTCATATTTTAATCAGTTATCCTACTGCGTTTTATTTGCACTTAAATCTTCATCCACACATTTTGGCCTTCAGACACACAAGTAAAATATTACTAACTGCGCGTGGTAGTGTGCATGTAACAATCATTACAAATTAACGAATGTTATAAGTTGCGTACAATTCATACTTGATGGTAACTTTTACCTGCAGCTAAACTTCAAGTAGAAGTATCGCAGCTGAAGTATACTCTTAATGGAACTTGTCGAAAGCTGACTGGAATTTCAATTCTCGCTCCCTTGTTTGTGATATGAACAAACTGATTACCACCTCACCCCAACTACATCGAGTCACCACATTTAACTATTCAACTACAATCGTACGTAAGCTTTGTACAGTTCGCTCGGTCAGTTCGGGAGGTGTTGTGAATTCTTTAAGTAGAATCTCACTGGAAATACGTATTCGCCACTATCTCAACTATACTCACTTCCGTGGACGTATTTCGCCTATTAAGAATGAATTCATTACTAATCCTGGGGAGTGGGGGGAGTGGACGTTATTGTGATCCAAGTGGCTGCATAAATGTTCAATAAGTGCACAACGTCGATTGCAGGAATGACAGGTAGGTCTGATCCGACTGACCCACGGCAGTTCAAACTTGTTTACGAGCCAGCAGTGTCACACCAAACTAAGTAGACATGTTAATCATACAATAAGACGGTGAAAATTGGGTCGGATCAGTAGCCTCAAGACCAGTAAAATATAGATACATTTTGTGTGACAGGACCAGGAAAAATGGAACTTTAATGGAATAGGGGAGTTCAGTGCGACTGACAGATTCCATCTTTGTGCAGGTTAGTGGATAACAGCGGTTGTTCAACGCCTGCAGATAAACAACCCGATAGCCAGCAGAGGCATTTCACTTAACGAGTAAGCTAAGTTTCAGGCTAATCTCGTAACCAACCCAAGTAAGATGGCCGCAAAATAAATGCTGTGCAAAGTACATGTCAAAATGGTAGGTGGAAATTTACAATCTTGAACGAGCTCATTTTTGTTATAAATTATGGATCGCGGTTGAAATGTAGACAAAAGTAACGGTTCCGCTTCACAAAAGCCGTCTCCCCTAAATATTGGATTGCCGCGTTACTTAGAGGTGGTCACTGCTGAATGGAAGGCACTATATTCGAGTCACTTCAAGTTCTCTCCGTCGTTGAGACTAGCGTCAACTGGCTCACCTTTCCACTGGGGTGAAGCAGAATGAGGAACATTCATGTTACAGATGGAACTCCATAAGTAATACGTCAGAATTGACCTAAGGCACTTTCTTCAACCAATCCCACCACGCCCATCGATGAGTTTAAACATGTCACTATAGCAGGTGAAACTAATTTAGAGGCATCTCACGTGACTAGCAAACTGACGTGGTAACATGCCACAACCAGAAATGGAAAACCGCGAATAAAGTAAAATAAAAAGGAAAAGCGTAAAGAGGAAACATGCATCACATCGGTACACACAGAATTTTCCGATACAATTGCCATGTTAAACGGCCTCCTTAAACAAAAGTTCCATTGTTCTTTGCATACTCCGAACGGAATCTCGATCCTTGTAAGCGCCTCCCGGTAAAGGTTTCCTAATTTAGTAGCTCCTAGTAGAAACAGCTTGTTTTACAGCTTCCAAAAAATAAACAGAACGACAAAAGAAGTCGGGTGATACGGAGTTGTCAATAATTTAGAACGGCCTGTTGAACAGATTGCAATGACTCCCGCTACCCATCCTGTTTGGTGGCACAATTATGCAAGTCCTGTTTACGATAAGACAAGGTTACTACTTCAGGCAACCTCACTGACTTGTACTCTTTCAAAGTAGGTCGTTATTTTCATTTTACCCGTCACATAACAACTGTTTCTAGTTACCACATGTAGTAGTAGTAAGTCTACTGAACCTTCCTTGCTGAAAGGCATTTTTGTGGACCGGAAAATGGTAAATTTTCAGTTACTTTGATGTTAAGCAGTAGTTTTGATATTAGTTTAAGTTACCATTACTAGTCGGATTTTTGGCCTAGCCAATTTCTGAACCGTGATGTCTATCTTCTCCAAAAGCGGCACATTGCAGGGTTGACTGACTTCAAATTAAGAGGCAATCAGCATGAGACTTGGATGGGAATAGATAGTGGAGAACAAAGGCTCTTAAAACAAAAGGTAAGAACGTCTAGAAGCACATTCTCCTTATTACTTCAAGTGTTTCGGTACAGAGCTGTTTGGAGCCAGTTACGTATTAGCCCAAATAAAGAACAAATGTAGAAAAGTGACTTGGATGATTAAACTAAATATGTGCCCTACCCGAAAGTCGGTGGTGTGTTGAGCACTGATTCAGCGGCAACCTGCATACGGTAGTTGAGTATAGCCGGAGTGTGTGACAGTTCCCCACCAACCAGATCTTCGCGAATGATGACGACGGTTACACCGGCGCAACCCATGTTTTTTTGTGAGCCAGCAAAGATCAAACCGTATCGAGAAATGTCCACGGGATGACTGAGCAGGCTACTACACATATCACAGACAATTGGCACACCGGCTGGAGGCTGAGGAATATCCCGAAACTCCAATCCGTTTATGGTTTCATTATCGCAGTAGTAAAAATAGGCTGCCTCCGGATCAAACTTCCAAGTGGATTGCGCCGGTATTTCTGAAAGTGCATACGAAATCTATGTTTAAATTAAACGAATTATGGTGATATAAATGGAAAAGAACATGGTAATTAGTCGTCGGTAGCTCTGATAGACTGAAAATAGAGTGATCGATGTGTGAAAAATACCGGCGTAGTCGGTGCATATAATGCGTTCGTAAAGAAGACGCGGTGTAAAATGTTATCTTTACTCACAGCTTTGACAAAATAAGCAAACTGTATGTAGCGTGAAAGGTATTTTCAGGAATTTTCTTTCACTTACTTAGGTACCTGTAAACGTAAGCACAAAATAGCCAAACGGATCTTCAGCTTGGTTTCATTAAAAGGTTTATAAGTGGGTGTGAGAATTCAGCCCACCTATAATAATATCCCTTCACCTTTTTCACCATTTGTCGTTAACGGTTCCTTGAAAAATTTCAAAAAACAATTAATCGATCGGTCATCCTAAGAGGTCGGTTTGTCGTCATCCCGTCAATCGGATAGTAATCCGATTGACCGATTCGAATTACTCACAGAACATGGGAAGATTTAGTCCTCTTGATCGATCTCGGTCACACTGTTAATGTCACTTCTATGCCAATCACACATATTCTCGCCAGAGGAGCAAACTGTTCTATCTTGGAGACGGTAGAAGTTATTAGAATCTGGCTGCGAAATCTTAATCTACATGCGTAAAAGTTTTTCATTCAACATCTCCAAACACTATGGCCTGCATGAGAAGACACCGCTACCTTCATACCCGAATGAAAGTAGATTCTTGCATGATAACCACTTTTGTTGGTATTATGTTAAATTTGGCATAAAATGACACATCGAAAGCGTGTTCGGTTGCCATATTTCGACCTCGGAGACGCTATTCAATTCGTTTGCCATTTTGGGCCACAAGTTTATCTGTTTCAAGTTGTAGGACCAGGGAGTTCATTGTTTTACCGGAGGTCAAAAACCCTTAATCTAGTAGTACTTGTAGACAAGTTAGGGATTCCTCAACCATCTAAATAAGCTAAGTATTTGTACATAATGAAAGAAATGTGGACGGTGCAGATTGTAAAATTTAAAGTTGACTGCTATTTTTCTGTCAGTGAAACTCACCAGTGAATTTGGAAATCTGCGGACAAACTTCTCGGATTTCACCGTACTTCTTGGCCTCCTTCATAGCCTTTTGTGACCAACATCCCGTGACGAGATAGTCAGCTTTGGACTTTCCGCGGTTACCGAACAAATTCATTGGCACGGTATCAAATTGCCCGGTGGCACCTCCCTGAAATAAAGTTTCTCGGAACCGTATATCTCAGAGTATGGTTTTCAGTGTACACTCCACTCAGTGAACCAAAAAGCCATCATGCGTTAACACTACCCTTGTGATGCTTTCCACTATTGAATTATAGCAGTTAAGTGTAAAAGAAAAGTCTGAAAATGGGTTTACACATTCACTTACTCCCTGTTTTGCCAAACACGAGAAAAGCGGCGCAACGCATAAAACGGCATTATATCCAAAATTAT
Organism: Paragonimus skrjabini miyazakii; assembly: GCA_014338405.1. Lineage (NCBI taxonomy): Eukaryota > Metazoa > Platyhelminthes > Trematoda > Plagiorchiida > Troglotrematidae > Paragonimus > Paragonimus skrjabini miyazakii. The sequence continues at coordinate 77,998 of JTDE01001587.1, read as the reverse complement.
GCGATAACGTATTACCAAATGCCGATCCATTTCCCTTAGTAATGTTGAAAATATGAGTACGAAAGTTAGCGAGAACATTATGCGGTTTTCTGTCCCTTTTTAGACCAAGACAATCCTTTGAAGTCCTGGAAAGCAGATGCCGCACCTCTGTTGTAAACCCTCTTAAACGAGACGCTGGTTCGATCTCGGTATAGTGGTGCGCTCGATAATCTCGTCCCGGTAATAATTAACACGAAAATCTCAGCCCCGAATAGTACCGCGACTGTCTCCGTATTCGCTCCTAAGACAAGCCAAAAGACGCGTAGAAAGGAAACCGCTTTGTTGCGCCCCAAAACGTATGTGACAAAAGCGACAATTACAAAGTATTTATAGGGCGCGTTATGATCAAACATTCCCAAGACATCAGAGACAAAAGTTACCGAAAAAAAACAGTCAGGGTCGCAAATGAGCATAGCGGCATAAAAAGTCTCGACCGCTTTAAACAATTCCGCTAAGTAGAACTGAGTCATTCGTTTTTTTTATTCCTCACGATGGAGGCGGCTTGGGGCGATAACAGGGTGAGCGCCCTAACAGCCTCTTATCTCCAAGCGGTGAACTAATCGCAAACAACCTGTCAACTACAGGCCAACTGCCATACTACCTGTTAGTCTGACAGTTTATAGGAGCATAATGGTCAATTAATGTATATCGTAATGTATATCATACTCTATTCTGTGATTTTTATCACGGATTCATAATGAGCTTGAGCTTAACTGACTTGCTTGAAGCCAGAGAGTAATTAACTAAGGCGGATTATCATAGCAGATCGGTGGATATCGTCCTTTTGGTTCACCTCAAAGCACCCAACAGGGCTACTTCTGAAATCTCATCAGTTTAGCTTACTTCACGGCTGAGCGACTGCTTCCAACACAATCGCATCAATATAAGGATTAAATATGTGCTATTTGATTGGAAGTCCACTAGTAACCGTAAGCTTTGAAGTTTCATCCTATGACCGCTGTTATTCCTGGAATTCAACCTCGAAATTTTATTACTGATGAATAGTAGGAGATTTTGCACTACGGACGAGCTCTAATGAGAACGAAACTCGAGTCTATTGCTTCTTTTCGAAAGGGGCCGACTGGAAATCTATGGGAATGCGACAGCTGCGATCAATTGTGAGTTATGTTCAATCTATATCGAAATTTTATGTTTTGTGAGTTTCTCGGTAATGCTGCTTGCTGACAACGCGAACATAGATCGACTAGAAGACAGTGTTATTGAAAAGAAAATACCTCCAGATTCTTTTAACAGTGTGTACCCTGGGCCACTGCAACATGCTAAATGTTAATTGATTCATTTTCGTTACTAGTCGAATACCGACTATGCCTTAAGCGGTGACAAATTAGGTACGACTGTTCGTCGACAATAGGTGACAGAAATTGGCAGCCTAATTCCTAACAGTGCATAGATAACAATAATAGCTAACACCACACTGAAGACAGTATCTCGGCTGTTTAAGACGCTTCCATTAAAGCGCCCTCCTTTACTGTTCAACTCAGTGATAAGTAACCAGCCCAGGTTGGGTCTGCATTCTTGTGAATTGTACAATACGAGAGACCTCCAGCTGACTGATGTGATGTACAATAGGGCTGTAACTTGTGTGCACTTACTTACTCGGAATGATGACTTACAATGAGTTGATTCTGTAAGTGACCTCAACACGCTACAGGCGAATTCGCTTAGGTCTGTTATATGTTACACCAGTCGTTACATTATTCAGTGCGCATTTCTGCGTTTAGTCCAGATCACCTTCCCCGATGTTGCTTGATGAAGGCACAACAACAGATGTGTTGCCTTAACCGCAGATAGCATCTGCCAGTGTTTGGGTATGTGTAGTTTGTAACACACTACCTGAAACTGCCGTGACAAAGTCAGTGACGTGTAGTTATAACCAGAGACTTGATGCACACTTTCATCATGTTACTGCGTTTCTCATTGTCGTGTGTTGATCTCGTTTATTCTGCAGTGGCGTATTACTTATATCACCAGTGCCAGAAAGTTATCGCCTGCTGAAGTGCGCTTGTCATATTTTTCCCTGCTCGTGTTCAGGTTATGCTTCTTCTGGCACATTAATCCAGTCTCGTTTTACTACATTTGCTAGTAATAATTTTAAAATTTTATAACTCCCACGATCACTACAATTTCTGAAAAGGACATCTTTTTGTGTGTTCATATTCCATTATTTCACACTCTTTTAACATCATCATGGTAGTCTGTTAACCGGCGTTGATTTTTGTGGTCCGAGGAGAAAACCTGCTACTAACAAAGCCTCAAAATAGGTTCATTTGCTGGTTGTACATCAAATTTTATCATCCCATAAAGGTATGAGAGTTACCGACCAACTGATTCATGTACAGTAATGAACCATCTTAAGATAACTGTGTAATATAGCAGGGTGTGGCCGAAAGCGAGTGCCACATTTTTCTCCCAGGAGGAAGTAAGCCCACTTTAAGTCCT
>JTDE01001587.1:55625-66878 GCA_014338405.1 Paragonimus skrjabini miyazakii | reverse complement strand
AAGACTTGAAACTAAACAACCGAAAAAGTGTTCTCGTTCGATGTAGCCTCACCATTTACGAACGTGCCTCTAAAAGAGACAATTGATTATTTATGGGATTATGTCGAATTTAACAGAAAACATGTGGGCGTGCCAAAAGATGAAGTGAGAGAACTGCTGATGCTTTGTACTAGTAAGGTTCAGTTTCTCTTCAACAGTGCAATCAACCGACAGAGAGGCGGAGTGATAATGGGCTCGCCTCTAGGTCCCCTGTTAACTAACGTTTTTATGAGCAAACTGGAGACTAGCCAATTGAGCGCAGTCATTGAATAATTTACATTTTACAAACGCCATGTTGATGAAATTTTTGCGTCGCGAACGAGACTTCTAACGTGAACAGAGTTACGGCAGCTTTTAATTCAGCCCACGACAGCATTAAATTCATCAAGTAGTCAGACAAAAAGGCCGAATAAATATTTTTGATGAAGGCACAGTAAGATGAAACGATGGTTCAATCCAACGAAATGTGTACAGGACACTATAAGGTATTGTACACATTTTCATATTCCGCCTTATTGCTATATACAGTTTGCACCACTTTCCCTTGTACAGAATGAACATCACTTGTTTGAATTGATTCTGCTTAGCAATACACTTTTGGTGCGCGCGTCTCGTCTCCTTGACGCTCCTGTTTCGTATAGATTGGGATTGTCTGTAGCGAGCTATTCGGCTGCTTTGTTTTGAACTGAATATTGGCATTTATATCTTTGTATTGGGTTAGTCCCCTGCAACACAGAATTGAAGTGGCCAGTACATTCACTTCGACAGTTTCGTTTTGCTAAATCAAAAGCGAAACCTTTACAAGCTGAGCTAGATTTTCTACGAGAAGTGCTCTTGCAGAATGGCTACTAAATGCGTTCCATTCAGAAAGCGATGCGGATGGTGGAGTCGAAACTTAAGTCGTCCTCTGTGAATAAAATCTCGCTTCTATTAGGCTTCCTTTCAAGGGAGATCCCATGGCCAAAATTATCTCAAAAATGCTCAGAAAGTTAGTCGAAGCAACCTACCTTGCCGCTCTGTCGTGCATGAGTTTCCGTTCAACACCTGTTATCCTGTCATAACTCAAAAACAAACTTCCATGTTCTACGACCAGCTGTATTCATTTGTTTGCTCGTGTCGAACGAGTGAACATCATCCTGCGTGATTGAACAGTGGTGTGACTAAATCGGTTTCAAGCGCGATTATTACTCACTCGACCGACTCTGTTCATTCTGTTGGTAAGACAGAGGCTTTTCAGATTTTCTACCTAGTGCCAGGGAATCGATCAAGCGAGGTGGGATTCCGAATGTTGACCGCTGCCGAGGCCATTGGTATCCGACTGCGCAACCCTGACCTCTGTGCTCAGAAGAAGTTCATGCGGACAGTTAACCCTCCCTGGCCCACAATTAATCAAGCCGACGACTTGGAACAGTGATTGCGTAACTGATAACAACCACGTCATCCGTAACCTCTATTCACCGTATTTCTGACTCACCCCAGTTACTTTTTTCATATTTATTGTGTTGTGATTAGCCTGATGGTCAAACACAAAAAACAGGTTTGTTCGCTACTTTATCGTTCTCACGACTCTAGTAGGTATTTTCGAACAAATCATCCTATAACTGCCGATGGAGTCCTCAAATCTAACGTGTCTTTGTGTTCGAGGCAAGCTATGACTGACGGCCAGCAGTGCTATGATGCAAACTCAGAATTTGATGGGGGGTAAAAATCTGATTTGTACATTCTGTTGACAGGAACCCACTGTGTCTGCCTTTACTGTTGGTTCCTGGGCTGCAGTGAGTCTACGATACATAATGGGAGCCAGAACCCAAGGTATGACGGAATCAAGCTACTGCCCACGCGGTTTCCACAAAGACCTCATTATCGTCTTGGATGTCTGTCTTGTTAACTGAGTCACTTTTCTACATTTTAAAAAGCGCCGCAAATGTTGGTTTCTTCTTTCATTGCCACATGAAGTTTTCACTCGAAATGATAATATTTCCTCACTGTTCAGACCACATCCTTGGGTCTCATGCCCCATCGTAGCTAGATCTGAAAACTTTTAGCTGTCAGATAAATGACCGTTCGAGGCTGTGCGCATCTGAGACTTCTAGTAAAGTGCAACAATCTCTGCGGTATTTAGAGGCGAAATATAAAGTGTTATCCACAACAAAATCAGATAAACAACTTCGTTCACAAAAACCACCCAGCTACTTTTGACCACGTTGAGATTTGGACGTCTTTTGGAAACAGTGGCAACAACAGCAGACCTCGTCTATACTGGTCTCATTTGAAGCCCCAAGCAAGTATTCTTCCGCACTGAATTGTATGCGTTATTTAACAGAATATTTCGGTAATCGAGAAGAGGTTTAAATGATCGCTTGGGAATCCAGAGGTTGCCAGCCGTGAACAGTGGCAGTTCATAAGGAAGCACCACATACGGTCAGTACTTACCGAATATGCACACAGTTGGCCTCACTGTCATCAAACAGATGGGATGCACTACTATAAACGAGCGCGCATTGATAGGTTTAGAATGTTTGCGTCATAGCTAGTTCAGGCGCATCAGGTTATGATGGACGACACTGAAACGCAGAATGAACATGACATATCAGTGCATGATCGAAATCCACATAGGTGCTTCAGCTTGAATTAGAGCGACGCTACCACATCTGACGACCATATGGACAATCAGTGTTTATTACTGACTCGACGATCGAGGTAATCAACTACTGCATTGATGTATAGAAAGCTGAACATTATTGTTCACTACCATTATCATTCCTGGGCTACAACAAACGTTTAACTTCACCCTTCTGACGGATATCGTGAGAGAGCCGACCACCTGAGTTATGTTCACCAAGGCGTGATCAGTCCATTTGAACATCAAACTCATCAACCAATACTGCAGTGTCCATAAATTGAGCGGTGTAATGACGGCTAGTGGGCTGGTGATAGTACTCAACTCTAAAGTTGGTTTTACTGCAGTCCGTAGGATCCTACGCCACAGTTGTAAACAGAGAGTGCTTGTGATGAGCTCCCCAGGAACGTCCTAACCATACCTACAGGTTTGGCAACGCAAACTCGATTGCTGATCAACCCCCAGTCTTTATATATACCCTCAGGAAAACTCAAACGCTAGTCTGGTTAGTGCCTTGAACCGCGTGATCTCCAGCATGTTGAACGTGCATTGTAAAGCTGCCGACGGCGACTAAAGGTGTGGTACTGCACTAGAACTCATAAACCGTGGTTCAGCAGTAGAGATAATATCAACCATCAGGGTCTCCAATTTAGGCATCAAAATCGCCTGTTGACACATCAGCATAAGTGTTCAGATATTGAATGTGGTGCTCAAGGAACAACGGGGATTTGTGTCAATCAGATAAAGATAATACCCTAGTGTTTGGCGCAACATCCTCCTGGTTATTACTTCTGTTGCGAGCAATAAATGAGTTAAGTTTCTTGCGAGTGTCAGGAAACGGGTTTGGTGGTCACCACTTAAGAGATCCTTTACCAACCCGGAGGAAATTCAGATATATTGTATTGGCGCGGCCGAGTTTACTACGAGTGTTGGGCCAGTTTCTGGCAGCTCAGATAAACAGTAAGGTAAACGTAATAAAGAGAATTCATTATTAATGATAGGTTCACATGTTCATAGTTGCTAGAAGGACAAAATGCTTTCCGGTTGTCCAGGCTGAAGAATGGGGCTGGATCGAGGAGTCCTAGTCCGAGCTTTCGGTTTGAGATACCTAGCTCGTTAAGCAGCATGTGAAGCATGTAGTTCACAGTCTGCTTGAGACGGTGACCACTAGTTTGGTTTGCATGCCTTTTGGATGAAATCCATGCGTCCGTAATGCCCAACACACATAGCATCGGGTTTCGACGGAAGAGGCCCAGTGTTTGGAAGCTGTCCCTTAGCGTTTGCTACTGTTCAAGTGAAAGTCAACTCCTGCTTCGTTTGCATCTTACCCTCGGGTGCGAGACCATTTTTTAGTCCACAAACCATGGGCGCACTTAGCGGCATTGTCCTAAGCAGTCCCTCCACTCAGGTTCCCGATATCACTCATTCATTCATACGCTGAATAACCTAATCAGAAGGTAATTTGGTTCAGGATATTGTTTGCCTCACCAAGTAAGTGGAATTTGAAAAAAGGGGAGGAAGTAAAAATATTCACGGGACAACAAGTCTAAACAGAAGAACCAGATGTGATATGAATGCGCGCACGTCACTGGTTGCAGCAAGTTACTAGCTCAGATTGCGTCCATAGCCAGGAAGTTGGGCGATCACAACGACCCCAGCCAGGCAGGCGACACCTACCCACTTTACTCACGGGAACAGACACGGCCTTCATAATCAAATGCCCACTTGCTTTACCACCTTGCGTTTTTACTCAACTCTTGATGACCTCAGGAACAAAAGTCTGGTACAGTAAGCTCTCAGATGGCATGCAGAGTACGTAACCCTACAACAGAAGGCCCTGCAAACTGATTGGTTTACCAATTGAGCGCGTAGCCTGAGAGTTCCGAAATACGCGCCGGCGAATGATCGTATGGCCCACTCGAACATTCCGCTTAATGTGAGCCAACTGGCAGAGGCAAACGTGGTCAAACACCACAAGTCTGGTTATATCCTCTTTGCGAACAAGCCACGTTTCTGAACCACGGAACAAAGCAGAATGCGCGAAAACCTTATATGCTGTTCGTCCAGGCAGCAACCTGACGTCATTTCGACGCCACGATTGGAGCGGGTTGACAAAAGCAACACGCATCCTCGAGGTTTTCAGCATCTCTGCAGAAATATTGCAAGCTAACGAGATAGTGCTACCCAAGTCTGTGAAACCGTATACAATTTTAAGCGGCCTCTCTGCAGGATTGCTCCATTCTGGAAGATTATTTTGTACTGTGAAAGTGAGAAGTGCATTCCACACAAACCATCCCGGTCAATCATCGTGTTCAGCATGACCTGCACTTCCTCGGTGGAGGGGCTAGGCAAAACAATTTTATTCGCATACTTCAAACCGGTCAGCTTAGCGCCAGGAAGAAACTCAACATCTGGCTCACTGGATTCCTCAAGCACGTCTTCCAGAATGTCGTCCATGATAAAGTCTACCATGAGAGGAAAGATTGGATACTCTGTACAGAAAGACTCGTTTGTAATTTTCCAATTTTTTAACCAGGTGATATTTATGATCTTAGTTTTCAGTCAGTTTGCGTTTAGGTTTACAGCGGTCATCAGTATAGTCACAGCCTGGCAGAATCTAGCAACACGTATTCCAGTCTGTCGATGTGACAGAAATTCACATCTTTCGCAACCGCTCATTCCCCTCGGAACATATCTCCTCAATTCAAGCTATCGTATTTGTCTCGATCTGTTCACTGTGTTCATTGGGTCCGTTCGCCTGACTCAGCCTAGTTAGTTTGCTCACTAGTACCTACAGATAGGCGCTCTTCATGCTTTCTTTATTGGAAAGACATTCATTTATCTTGCAGTTACGAGTGTAAAATTTTTGAGCGAATGACAGCAAAACGGGCACATGCAACAGTTCGAGCGCAGATGGTTGCTTCAAACTGCACTAGTCTACTAGAGTGGCGGCTACACGATTTATTTGTGACCACTGCTGAGATGTATGACATTTCTCATGTGGCAATGATTCTGCGCGTTAAAGTGCGGTATTCGAATGATAAGAACTCTGGGATGCGCGTACGTGCAGTGTTCTTCCACCATGGTTATGCCATGTTGTGCCATGTTGTGCCCGGACACCGAACATATCATCCAGCTGCTTCTCACCTGGGTAAAGACAAAAATTTAAACATACAAATTGCTGGCTAGTATGATGATGTCAGGGATTTTGGTCTTCTTCAGGGCGTCAACAAGAGCACCGTAAGAGGCATTCTTGATAACATCCGAGCAATTATCTATTGGGGCGTACACTGATATAATGAATGCACAGCGCTTCCCTAAACTACACTGACAAACTTCAACCAATGTACTGGGTCTGACGGTGCACAAGTGACTGGGCATTGGGATCCAATCGAGCGAACACTGCTCTGCTTTGTAGTCCCCACTCCAGCATGACCATGGGGTCCAGCCTCTGGTCACCAAGATGAACAAGTACATGATTCGCCACTCATTTAGAGGTAAGCCCAAGTGCGCAACTATATCAGAAACGTAAATTTGCGTTTCGGAAATAGCATACATTAAGCTCTGGTCTTGCGAAAATGATCATCAAAGTAGGTTAATGATCTACATATCGGACAGCGTGAATATTGAAAGTACCCATGCTTTCCAGTTGTCCTGGTTTTCATAAGCAACTATTATTCGAAGGTACACGAAATATCGACGAAGTCAGGATCAGATTGAAACGAGAAAATGATAATGGATAGATATTTTCACGGTCGCAGAAAGGACAACTTTTGTACTTCTAGGTGAGTTATGCCGTAAAGAAGGGTCGATATGAAGGGGCTCATCCAGATTTTCTGACCCAAATGTTTATCCTGTGAGACAACGGGAGAAAGCGTTCTCTCAAGGGACTCCACCCTGGGTCCTTAGTTCAACAGCCTGTTCCTTCTAACAAGGAATTAAGACGGTTTCTTTGGAGACCCTACTCAGAATCAGTGACTCAAAAGTCTGACCCCTTTTGGTTCACAGGGGCCAGCTGAGTCCGACAGTGTAGTCAATAGGACAATGATGACTCATTCTGATTACAGATACGCGCAGTGAATGCATTCAAAACCATATCAAGTCTCTTGGAAATGCAGTAAATTTTAGTCCGTAAAGAATACTACGTCGACAGTCACGGACAGCTTAAGAGTACCTTCTCTATTCCCTTTTATCCCTACTGGAAAGCAATAGGGTCGCAACTGTAAAAAGAAAATAGTGCCGGTGTATACTCATATGATCGTGCCTCACCACCTGAGCACTTTTATACAGTTAGTAGTTGGACATTCAAACCTATGAGCGTAACTGTTTTTCATCTAATCGCTCCCCGTCAGCCTGTCTGTTAAGGCTGATCCCAGTTGGACCTTACACAGTACCTTCTTTTTTCTCATACTGTGGCACTTTTGTCAGTTCATGTCATTAACACGTGTTGAATATATATATATATATATGGTGTATATATGTAAATATCCATATGTGAAATTTTACCTGCTTGTATCGTGAGTTAAAGAGACTTGTAAATATGTGTTAGCTGCGATGTAAAAACACCGGTTCGTAGAGGGCCATAATTCTCTCAGAATCTTAGGGATTGCATATCTCAAGTGACTAAGTGTCACTGTACGGCCTCAAATCATGGTTCTCTGTCTGAGTTCAGTCGCGCTCATCGAGTGAAACCAACAGGTGAGGTTGGATGAGTTTAAGAAGCGGATACTAGGTAATAATTGTCATGCAAGTTAATTTACTCAGTCTTTGAGAATGCATAGATTTAACCAGTCAGGTAGCAACTTTCAGGTTCTCGTCGGTTACACTACCTGATTAACAGACATGGGTGAGGCTGGTGCCTAGAAGAGTATATCTAAAATCGGCTGGACTCTTTTTAGCTTCCAACATAAACAACCCTCACATCAAACACCTTGTGCTACTGATTCGCCCGATGGTTGGAGGAGAATAGTTGGTGGTGTCCTTTGAAAGGACCGGTTATCTTCTCGTGCCGAAGTTTTCGAAAGTCACAGATCCAGCAGTTTGAGATAAGAAGAGGGATACAGGTTGTCCGACTGCGTAACTGCTGCTGTTGTTTGTCTGAGGTGTCTGTGATGCAGGGACAAGCCATAAGGCTGTACACTGTACTCCGCAGGCTCTATCTCACATATATTTGTGGTCGAGTTTTTCACCCGCAAGTCGTATCCACCTTGAAGTTGAGTATCTGAGTCTAGGCACAAGGTTTTTGTGCAACATTAATAGTCTTAGTAACGACAATGATATGTTTCCATCATATCTGGATTGAAGGAGACAGTAAATAAGATAGGCGTCTGTTATTTCACACGGAGTTGTGTGGATGAAGGTATATTTAGGTAATCCGCTTTTACGAAGCATTACTTATTACTTTCAGGAAGTATTCTGTCATATATGAACAGCTTGAAAACAGAGCTATTATTTATAATAGCATTCGGAGCATTGGGTGGGTTCAGCACTAAACTACTACCAATGAACTGTTTTAAGAAACTGAAAAACGTAAAATGAATTGTCGGTTAATCAAACGATAATCGAAGCAAGCAACAGGTCCAACCAAACGTGTACAAAGTAGACTTAGAGATTTATTTCCTCGTGATTACACGCGATTCAGTAATAAGAGCCTCAGGGTCTAACGCACTTTTCAGTTTCTTGTCGGTTACACTACCCAATTAACACAAACATGGGTGAGGCTGGTGCTTAGAAGAGTATACCTAAAAGTGACTGGACTTTTTCTAAGTCAAGTTTCGTGGTAGCGTTTATGAGATTCATGCAGTGTTTCACTGCTTAAACAAGACTTACCAGCGTAGAAACCTTTGATGGACCAGCATTAAAGGTGATTACTTCTTGTTCTTTCGGATAACCATTACTCTTGCTGGTATCCATGTTCGTATGGTCAGCGAACGGTTAATAAGCCAGTAACTCGTCCACTTGCTGTATAGCTGCGTAGCTCATGCAACTCTAATCAGACCAGTTCGTGCTAGATCACAGATTCATAGTGCTTATCTCAGTGACTGTTCATTTTAAGTAGAATGATCGAACCAGCTGAATGGCCATTACTGTCTGGCTCACCTCGTTTGACACACATTGAACCACTAATCTGTTGTTCGCATCTACCCCCTTTCGCACTTCTCTGGGCTACTGTTATCACGTGTTGCTCTCTTCGTCAGAGGTTCGTACGCTTGAAAGGCCGACATTAACCAAACGGAGTGCTTGATTCAGGCCAATCAGGTGGCACGCAAAGAGCAGTTGAAAGCTGTCAACACCACACAATGCTATGGATTTGATAGACCAGCGAAAAACTAGCATGTGAATAGCAGGCCGAATGCCCACGCAAGACCGCACACACTACCTGTCCATTCTGTTCGGATCGGTGTTTACGGACTGTACACAAGGATAACCGTTATTTCGGTATATCGACTTAAAAGGTCACCATTCAGAATGGTTTTTACCTAGCATCCTACATAAGCTCAGGTTTCCTACTGTCTCAACTTATTTACACCAGCGCTATTCAGTCTGCGATGAAGCAGTTACAATGACGCCGACTGCAACTCGCATACACAGCAGGATCACAACTTTGGTTTTGCCAAAGTCTTAAACTTAGCACACTCAGGTTTAGGGCGGGACGGCTGGAATCTAACGTACATCATAATCTCACGAATAGAACAAACACGTTCGTACTGTTGAAAAGTTCTGTAGGAAGTTTGGGAAGAGTGAAGCGACGAAAAAGTAGGTTATCCCTGGAAGATTTTCATTTTGAAACAACCAGTAGGGTATGAAGTCTCCATTCCTCTTCATAATTTTTACACAGAGTTTTGTAGTGATCTTGACTAAGGAATCGAACATAACTGGATTCAGAAAATACTATCATTTAGCTCAGCTACTGACCCGTATATCTTGTCATTTTGGCACAGTTTTTGGGCAGGTATGCTCTAGATAATACGGATGCAGTTCTTAGTCCCACTCGTTCAACTTGTGTAATCTGCCACTCAGAAGCCACATTCTTACATATCAGACACGTATATCTGGCTACAGTCTCTCTAAATAATGATCCCAGTTGGCACATGTTGGTCGATAAACAGTAATAAGAGTTTCGTCAGTGTCTAGACAAGAATCTAAACCTCGTTCGTCATCCTGTAGTTCAGCCACCCCCGGGGCAAAGCCAACACAGTCTACCGTGAATCGCCATTCATTGGGTTACCTCTCAGAGAACACCAGTTCATCTATAACATCCTGCCAGCGTCTCTTCTGTTAATCCGAACAGTCAAAGTTAGATTTGTGCCCGCTACTAACTGTCACGAACTTCCGTTGAGATGTCCACCAGACGCGGAACACCGTTTACACTGTAGACTAAACCGCAGTCGTTCGTGAAAGAAGAAAATGGAATTTCTTTTCTTTCCATACTCAATTCCAGGGTTGCTGTGGAAGGATCATTGAACGGACCGAAGTCCACTTTTAATCCCAAAGAATTGGTTCTTGTATTTTGTACTGGTAGGTACAACAATAACAGTGTGGTGGGTTTCGTGCGGACAATGCCCAAAATTTACAAACAACGTTTCTAGGCTCCGTAAAATTACTGATTCCACTAAATACTTCGGTATTCGTGCCCACTGCTTTCACAGCTTCTCAACGCTATTGATACGTTTTTTGAAGAAAAAAAACATAAAAATGGGAAAACTGTATCTCACGACCTTTTATATCAGTGCCTGTTAGTCGCTCCCGCTCGGTAAGCCGCTCGAACTGTCCATTAAAACATTCAAATTTATTTAACCAACGGGGTTTGTTCAACAACGTTCATGAAAATTAAAAAGCACGAGAAATAAAGGTAAAAACTGAAGCTCTCTGCAAGTTATAAAGGTGGATGTGAAACTGCTTACTTGAATTAACAACTCAGATATAATAAAAGTGAGCCAGAACAGTCCTAAAGAATTCATAAAACTTCTATTGATGTCAGTGATTTGTTAGTTCTTACTGATTAGCCTTGTAGAAAATTCGAGCATGGGCATCGAAACAGCAATGCACGATTCTGCGTGTACAATGCACGTACAGTGTGGTACACTTTTTCATTTACGACGGATGGTGTGCAACAGAATGTACGAAACTGGTTAACCACACATGGGGTTTTACTTAAACAAAACAAAAAAGAAACACCTCGTTCACTCACCGCAGATAGTTTATAGGCGCAGTCGTCATCGAATGTTATGAGTTACGACTGTGTTTAAACAAATATCCCCATAAAACAAAGATCGAATGAAATGAAATTGATTGATTCTCACTGATATTATAAAACATTAACCAGATAACTATTTTTGGAATTTAAACCCCTATCTTCCATTTGTGGTATGTTACCGCCACTTTGCTACATGAGTGGAATATGCACCTGTCTCGTTTTCCTAACCTTGTTAACCGTCCCTTTATACCAGTATTTGCCTTTGAAAGTTGGCCTCTAAGGAATCTATCGACATTCAGAGTAGTTCAGCGGTCCCAAAGTCAATTTCATACAACCAGTCTAACTTTTTCGAAGTGCATTCAGCCTTGTGCATTTTGTTTTGTCGGCGTTTGAAGTA
>JTDE01001587.1:17279-49903 GCA_014338405.1 Paragonimus skrjabini miyazakii | reverse complement strand
TTGCTTTTGCTTTCACATGATAAATGTAGTTTTCTGTTTATACGCTGATCGACATCTGCTGGGCTGTCCAGTCTTTCTTCCTTTTTATATTTCAGCGTATTGTTCGGACTAGTCTGCATCTTGCTGATGTAATCACTTCTGTCAAACAAAATTATTCCAGATCTCTTATGTAGCGGCAGCCTGATCAACCCACCGTCACATCTTATCAATCTAAGGCCACTGGTGTCTTATTTTAACCGAGGCTAGCGTGGAGAAATTCTAAGTATAAGGACAAGAATCAACCCGGAATCAAATTGCCCTTATGACGGCCTTTATAATCGAGCACTAAAGCCCAGGATATTCGTAGTAAAGTTACTGCCGCCCAGTCATGGATTGTGTAGCTTGGTTGCTTGAAAGAAACGTTTAATGAATTCCTTCTCCTTTGTGTCCTTTATTGATTACGTTCTGAACTTGAACTTCACGGCTTGTTGTTGTTTTTGACATATGTGACTGACCTGTAGAGTGACCTTTGACCCACATCAGTCGAACATTTTCACTTGCCAGTTTGGCGTTATTCATTGTAGAACTGATATACGACTATTATAGGTTCGATTTATTTTACCACAGAAAGTTGATGGTCCGTTTCGTAAAATGATTGTCGCGGTTGTCAAAAATGCCTTTCTAACAAATGGGCTTGATTATGTTTTACACAAAGTAAGAATGCTTCCTTCATTTGTAGATTTCCATAAAATGGGGGTGGGCGCACAGATTAATGCAACATCCCCACTGCTAAGGGTCCGAACGATTTTATATTAATCCGGCGTTATTTGACCTATTTAAACTTACCCACCCGCGCTTTTGCGGCTGTCCTTGTCAGTAGCCAAGAAGCAGCAGCAAGAATAAATGCAGAAGCCAATAACGCGAGTGACTTCATGAATTGATTTATTAACTGACCCACTAAATGTTATAATGTAGACAAACTCACCGTTACACCTGCAGACCGTCTGATTTAAACACAATCTTTTACTGCTGTAATTACTGTCAGCTGGCATAGTTTTCGGAACTGTCCAGAATTACCGGCTCAGGTAACTTCCCCTGATGGTTCTGAGTGTCAAATCTGTCGAAGATTTTTTGATTGCTTGCTTATTTCGCTAACTCAATATTCACCTCTTTCCATGATCGTCCAGTGAGCTTCACAGCGAAGCCGATAACAGAAGGCGGACTTATACAACACTCGGTTTGCATAACATCTCACCGTCAGCCCCTTAGTCATCCACGTCCAGAGAAAAAGGGATTATGCACTCAGGGGTCAGTAACGTTGGGGTAATTTTTGTTAAGTCAAACGTTTATCGGTGACATTCCGGACGATAACCAAAGGACATAACAGCTTTAGGGTGAACAGTCGCATGGTTAGACATAAAACAGCTGTTTCTGATTAACCAACGATGCGTTACGCAACTTTTCTAACGGTGGCTGCTGACGCCGTGGTCTATCTGTGTCCATTATTGATTGCAAGACCGTGATCAATAGACCGTGTTTCAGTGTTTAAAGGCGCTTCATGCTATGAATAGTCACATCACTAGGAAGTTTTACTAATTCCACCGTGTCGCAGTACAAACTTGGTCTCCCTGTCTGTTGTATACAACACAGTGGGTAGGCGAAAACACGCTACCGCCCCTCCCCCACTGTCCTATCAAAGTTAGCTCTCAGGACCATCCCGCCCCTAATTTCTAGAAAGTATTGTACAGGTATTGTACAATTATTGTATAGATATGGATACTCACAGTAACACTGTCCCAGTAGGTCCCGTCTCTTACCACCTAGCCCCAGGCTTCCCTCGTCCTAGTATGCGAATTAATGTGTTTTCAACTTTCGCTCTCCGGAAAGGATAAGCCATCAGGCCGCATTCGCACGAATGTTAGACTTGTTGAACGTCGATGTGTGTTGCATTTCAGAGACTGCAATACAGAACAGTAGTCAACGCATGGAGCTAACACCACCCACACTGTCTACCTGATACTGATTATCTACTTCGGGTGTCGCCACAGCCACTGCTACTTGTCAGACTGGAATAGGTGTAGTCCTCAGCATGACGGCCGCAGCTGCAATGGTAAATCGGAGTTCAGCTATCGCTAGACTGTTGTCCACTTGACGGGTACTAATGAGGCCACCTCTAGACGATAAATGTTAAGAAATATTTTCACTGTGTATGCTTATGCTCCAGCTTACTGCGAAGACGTCGGTACCAAGGACGTCTGTTACTCATACCCGATCGCACTCCTCAGGTTGGCAGGCGAATGTCACAACTGTGTGCTGAACATAATACATTTTTAGCTAGCACTGTTTTTGGACATCGCACGAAGTAATGTTTCACTTGGTGCCCCTTTCTCCGAGTCTGACTTATTCTGAGACAAATCACATGGCTGTTAGTTATAGGTAGCATAGCACCATTTAGAACTGTTGTTCTTAGTGCGGCACATATTTGGATTTTAATCGAGCGTCGGTACGTTGCCTTTTTTAATTTTACGGGGCAACGACCCCACCGATAGCAACGGCTGGCTGTTAAGGGATTGGTCAGGCTATCAATGAAGCATAACTACCAAACCAAACTAAGATGTGGGCTTAGCAGTTCCCACTCCAAATATCCTAATAGCTACTAGACCCAAATCTCACAGGTCTTTAAGGAAGCAAGTACTGCAGAATGCGATGCGGTGTTTCGTGGGTTTAACAGACATTGGATTTAAGAGAAATCGTAAGTTTGTTATATGTCAGACGGAACGCTCTCCCTAGCAGTTCATATGAAAATTTTATGGGGGATATTTGTGAGAATCTGAAGAATGATCCGATCGCCGACCGTGAAGCTTGGCTAACGGGGAATGTTAGCGAAATGAAAACCGCTTTTGCTCCAAGGAGCACTGGTAGACCATTCAACCTTATCCGTACTACTGGTTTAGGACTTCCCTCTCTCAATAGACCTACCAACGAAGCAGACGGCACATTCATCCGTAATAAGTCTAAAAGGTTGAATTATTGGGCGGATCACCTCAAGAGTCAATTTATTCGGTTTTCCCGTTCTTCTGCCTAACCGCCACAAACTTGCAACGTCGTACACTGGTCGGTAGATTTAAACCCAGCCATCAAAATTAGGGTCTGCAATTTCATTTCGGCTATCATCAGACCAAGATAATCTACTGCTGGCACTTTTCAAAGAAAATGGGGAGGCGTTGGCTGGGGCCTTGGTTCGTTTGGTTCAACTTATGTGGACGACAGAGAACAACTCTCTCTTCTTGGGTCACTCGATAATAATTGTCATGTTTGAGGAAGAAGCCAGGAGTCTTTTCGAAAATTATAGGGCGATTAGCTTGATTCCGGCCATTACTAGGGTTCTGGAACCCGTTGTATTTGTTGGCTCATCCCTGCTCGGGAGGAAGACATTGGGGAAGAAGGGATATCGTTTCGTTTCGGACGAGGACATGTTGATCAAGTTCGCACCTTTTGCCAAATTCTGGTGCAGCAACGTGCTTACGTCGGCCAACAGTTGCCGAATTTCCTGACTGCAAATATGCGTTTGATCTAGTAGACTGATCCACACTTTCGGAGTCACCTAAACAAGGGTGTGCCGAAGAAGCTTGTGAACATAACCTCTGCGCTTTATTCCCATACTACCGCCAAGGTCATGGTCTTCGGTTTACTGTCTAGCAGTTTCAGCACTAAAAACAGCCTACGTCAGGGTTGTCCACTTTCATTGTTTTCGTTTCGTGTTATCATAGATACAGTGATACAAGAATCTCTGAGGTACTTACAAAATGCCCGTGTAGACCTCCTACCTGGGGGAAGACTGACTGATATTTGGTATGCTGACGACAAGTTGCTGTTGACTGACAGCTTTCCAGCACCCCAGAAAGTGATAGATGCTATTTCGCACTGTGCAAAACAATTCGGAATGCGCTTTGCAGTCTCAAAGTGCAAAGTGCTTTTGCAAGATTGCTGTGATTAAGTAGATTTGATGTTGGATAATGAAATTATGCAGTTCGTTGACCGGTGTGTGTATTTGGGAGCTGAATCAGCTGTGACGGAGCTGTACAGAATAAAGTAGAAGCGCTTATCGTCAAGGCTATGGGGGAATTTGTTAATCCAGGACATCTCTCTGAGGCTTAAAGGTTGCGTATATAGGGTGACAGTAAGGACTATATCATTCTGCAGCAACCATACTTGACCGCTGAGAGTAAAAGACGTGAACCGTATTCAGGTGTCCGATGTGTGCATTCGATCGTTCGCATCAGGTAGCACTAACGAGTAAGTGACGAAGTGGTTAGGGAGCGGGTGTTTGTTAGTGATTTCTCAGCGAGTTCCCTTACTAAATGTTTAGGTTTACATATACTTAGATGATTAGGCCATGGATTGAAGATGCCAAGTAGTCGTTCGCCACACCCAGCGTTCTGCGCCGATGCTGAACCGGCTGGCGTAGAGAAATGAAAGTGTTTATGAGGGGGTTGGTCAGTGTAGATCGGGTTCATCTCTCAAGCTGGTGACAAGGAGACTCACAGAGTCGATAACTGGTGACGTTAGGTGAGGTAGCAGCAATCCAATTCGGTAGCACAACTACTGTGGACGTTTTGCCAAGTTGTCCCCAAAGTTACTACACTAAATGTCGCACAACAGTGAAAAGGAAGGAAACTGTTTCGCTGGCGACACGTTGATTTCAGTTGTAGATCACTTGTTTGTTTGCAAGTTGTAGGCGTCTTGATGGTGGGCGAGTGAATAGAGGCGTAGTTATTTTCAATCGTTAGGTCCCGTCCAGTACCTTTTTACTCGTTGTCAGGGTTTGCCTTCTTCTTCATGGATAGTATGAGAATGAAGCATCAGTGAGAACCACTGATGTACTGCTATCTAAAATGACGATGATAATGATAACTGAAAGGTTGTGGGATATACAAAGCCGTAAAAGATGTTCGACACTGAAGGCAAGGCAAGCAACCACAGATTTATAACTATTCAAGTACGATAGCCATCAGTTGGCTTGTTGATTTGTTGATTAAACTCATCAACCGAATATCGACTGAACTATAGTTCAGATTGAACATCACCAACAAATGGTCGCAGCTGTCGCCTAATTTGAGGTGAATGGCGCAGTGGTCAAAATGGTTATCTCATGAAAACATGGCCGCAGTTCAATCCCGGCCGGGGCAAGCCTATGCACTACTGCCCAGCAGTAATAAGTGCGAAATTCGAGTCTAGTGCTTGGTTTTGAAACGGGTCGACTGCAGTCTATGAGAATGCAGCAGTTGCGATCGGTTGTGGGTGATGTTCCACCTATATGAAAAATAAAAATCCCCTACTACTCATCAGTAATTTTGTATAGTCTTTTCAGCATTGGAATATATAGGACATGCTTATAACAGCGATAAAAACGGTCAACAATGACGCCACAGGTAATGACAAATGAACGAGTGAACCTAAGTCCTATCTCGCCCATTGCGGAGCACATCATGAGAGCAGGTCATGTAGTTGACCATGCCAACTCCTTCCACGTATTACTATGCAACCGCAGTCCTAAAATGCTTGCATTTTTCGAGGTGGCGTTAACCAGTACTTGCCGTCCGGTCTTGTGTGCACATAAATTGTTGACTTGTCGCGAGCCTGGCTACCCAATAGGGAAAAATCAGAACAGCAGTCTGGGTGACACTAAGTAATCTGAATTTATTAGAAAAATGGCACTCTTCACAGGGGAACGAAAATAACCAACGTAGCAGCTGACCGACATTTAGGTTTGATTGGTGCCGATCGATCGCAGCAGCTTGCATGTGAGTCCTGATCAGGTGAACCTTCGTCATTCAAAAATTGCTCCAGTCCAATCTGATTACAGACTAATGTAATTTGTTTGGAACTGATGACAGTCTTCGTTCCACCTAAAGTGAATCCGTGACTGTTTCCATTGTTGTTGCTACCCGAATGTTTTACATATCCCGATATTTTACGTTCGTGATCGAAGAGAGTAAACAAATTGTTAACATCTCGTAATGTGTCTTCTATCGTTGTTGATATGCAAAATTGACAAAAGCCTGAATATTCAACGCAGCAGCGAAGTGCTGGACAACAAATTTTGATTGGAAGCTTTTCAAGTGCGAAAACAACAGCTGGTTAACGATCAGTTTTCATAAGAGTTCATGCAAGCGGAAAGCCCAAAGGAATATCTAAGTTGTAGTAATTGTTGAAGGTGGATCTTGCTGATGCCAGCCTGGGTTTTAACTAATGAAACACTTGGCATTGACAACCATGGAAGTAAGTTCCTGTTCGGCCTAAAGATAAAAGTCCATTATTGTGAGGATGAACCATGGGAATTTTCCCAGACGCGGGAGAGAGTGGGCGAGCTGGCGCCGCAGTATGTTGTGAATAAGAGGATAGATCTGCCTTCAACTAACTTATGTGACGCCTGAAAGAGCCGGTATAATCAGTAATCATAGTAGGAGTTTCATATCTTTTATAAATGCAACTGCTGGCTTTCGGAAAGATCGATTAAATAAAGATAAAATAATATGATCTAAAAGACAATGAGGCGGAACCAAACCTTTCGCTTCAACCGAGGCCTGATGGCCAACATTGTTTACAAATGCCGTTGATGCGCTTCATCAGTCCAGAGAGCCACTACATCCTTTCTATATGAGGTCAAGAGGGAGGCAGCCCTGCAGTTCCAACTTAGTTCACGTCGACTGACAGGTTTTATCAAGTAGATCCCCAGGATAAACGTTCCATCACTAATGATGTTGGTTCTGTCCCCTGTATGTGGGGCCCAGTTATCCGTAGGTTCTTCTGTGCCCTCTAGTCAGTACTCAGCCATGCAGGATGTCAAGCTCTTCTTCCGTAGCCATCCGATTTGGTTTTTAGTCTATAAGTTCGCTGGGCCGGTAACTGCGTGCTTAACAGCTTCAGTTCGTGTTCCCTCGTGTTGTTAATGACATCATTGAAGCAGGAATTGTGTTCCTTGTAGCAAGATGTATGTTGTTTAAAGGCAGTTCGAGGGGTGAGCTGGAGGCCCCATTCAATCGCAGGTGTCCAAAGATATTTTGAGTGTGACTGCGGTTTATAC
Source organism: Paragonimus skrjabini miyazakii (assembly GCA_014338405.1). Taxonomy (NCBI): domain Eukaryota; kingdom Metazoa; phylum Platyhelminthes; class Trematoda; order Plagiorchiida; family Troglotrematidae; genus Paragonimus; species Paragonimus skrjabini miyazakii. The sequence continues at coordinate 42,837 of JTDE01001587.1, read as the reverse complement.
ACACAAATGATATCAAATGATTCAACGCGATCACATTCATCGCACCGCGAGAATCAGGGAGAAGATATCAAAAAAGCATGAACCTATCGGGGCCACTTAACTGGTGTAATACAGCATTATCCATCAGGTCCGTTATACCGTTTAACCAGAAACATGCAGTGGCATCAGAGGTCGATAACTCAGTAAGAGGGCATGCGGATTCAGCCAATTGACACTGCTCAGGTAATGCTGTATTGCTCAGATCCACTTGTTATGGTGACCCGAACCGTGCTCGAACATACCAGTCGGGAATATGTTCATCCAAATGCAGTTAAACTGCCCCCAAATTTCACCCCATCGTAAAAGTGTAAATTTTTATATTCATAGATTTGATTTGCATGTAGCGGAGTAAATCAATGTGCTTATGCATCTTGAATTTACTGACATCACCATTTTGTATCTTAAAAAAATTGTTACAATCTGGTTACTAGCTGGAAATGGTGAGCCCAGTTTTATTGATCCAGCAGCGTTGATGCTACCTGTTCGCAGTCGGACGAAACGATTCTGTCGGAAACCGAGTGGATAGACACAGACGGGACATGGTAATGGCACCGCTGGACTGGATTAATCGGGTCAAATCAGCAGGTGTCTGTGCAGCAGTAAACGTGAACAATGCCTCACATGCATTTGACTGTGAGGTTTGAGGAATTTGACCATCATTGTGTTCACAAAATTTTAATTGCTATCAAACTAACGCCTCAAAACGGAACATACCATTCGACAATCTCAGTAGCATACGCAGTAGGTCGGCTGTCCAAAATGATGGGCACGTTAAAGGATATGCAAAATGTGTTGCCGTACAATTTACATTGACTTTCAATAGATTGGGTAAGGAATCAGTGAACAATGAGAATTTCAGCGTTTCGGGAAAGTAACCAAAGTAACTTATTAACTGCTTTTGCATTGAGTAAACCCAACAGAGACAGCCACCTCATGGCCAACTTGACTAGTATTTACGCACACAAGAATAGTGAGGTATAATATTTTCCTTGATTCTTGACGACTGGGTAATGTTGTCTTTTCTACTAAGCCGTGGACCGTATGACGGCGTAATCCAGATGTTAGTTCATCTTCCTACCAGCGCTCATTCCAGTCACTTACCAAATAGCACTGTCCGTTTAGAACGTGCAGGCAAAACTGTGCCAAAGTGATTAGATGTCATGGCAGTATTACTATTACCATGTGTGAACGTTACCTCCGCACACGCGGGGACTTCCTATCATCCTGTCTGTAGAGATGTGTGGATATGATCCCGAACAGAAACATCGGAACAGCGGGACAGGAATCTACGCGAAAAGGGCCCCATGTTTCCTCGATAGGTCGTTGATAGAATTGGTTAAATGTCGGAGGCTTGCCACATTAAGGACTGTTCTGAAAGTGTACTACCCTGAGCAAGGTTTTTGTGAAGCACAAACTTTCTTTCTATAAAACTGCCAGTTCTTCAACATTTTTTCACATACTAATGTTCCACATTTAATTATGTTTGTCTCTCAAATTTCACCCTTCTATACACAAACAACGTTTTCATTTTTGACTGGTTGCTTTTATGCAATTCAACATGTAAAAACTGATGATGACAGATGCTTACCTTGATTAATAGGAAGGTTTAGGCAGACAGTTTTATGACGTGTCCCACGTACACCATTCAGTTGGTATTGTAATTTTCATTAATTATTGTAATTTTTTGCATTCATCTCCTTTCTGTGGAACTCACTATAACAATAACCTGAAACTGTTAAGGCTTTTGTTTACGAAATTTTTGGACAGTACACTGTAAAACTAAAGTGAGTAACCCATCTCTTTGGTCCGCTATTTTTGTCCTCAATGCCCACAAGCGATAAAACACTGTACGATCCCAAAGGGTTGTTGTAGACGTGAAGTTGACGCAACAGGAACCTGGCTGAGAAACGAATATAAGATGGAAAATTCTAAAGGACCTATAGCGCAGGGAGAAATTTTCAGCACACTAATATTCGGTGAAGACCACACATATGCTTTAGAGCGCCAACTTTTGTGTTGTGTAGCGTACATGCTCTGCAGTCCACATGTGGTTGCTGGCATCCATTAGAGGAGGAAATAAGCATTTTAAGCTGTAGATGTGGTTCGCGAAACCATTTTGCTCCACATAGTGTTTCTCAGTACATTTGCATCTACAGTAAAGATAAGTAGCTGTTTTTGCCAGCCAATGGCCGAACACCTTTTCTTAAATTCGTGGCACAATCTACTACGAATATTGGCGATCTAACGAACAACTCAGCCTATTTTGAGATACCTAGGGCTAGGTCTCACTATCGACCCAGTCAGCTCGTTCAATGTGTGAGCGTCATCAGTGAAGCAGGGGCGGCCGACTAATGGCAGTCTGCGTTATTCGTGTAAAATATGAGTTACACTACTTATATTCCGCCATAATAATCTTTCGATCTTGCATTCGTTTTAGTTTTATCTCCTGAGCAGCTGTTATATACCTTGATTGCGTTCAATGTACGGGTGTTGATATCTCGCAAAACTGGTAGTTTGAACACTCTCATATGTAACTATACTTGTAATTGCACATGTAGTTACACACGTACACAACACATGTATGTGTGTGGCATACACTTTAACCGAATGTAATCATGAATCGCACCTAGGCGATCCAAAGTGATGTGCATATCTGCAGTTTATTATGTGCGTGTACGGAAAGGATAAAGATAGACACGGATCCATCCAAACACAGCAGAATGTATTACTCATCTTGTTTATGAGTGTATGCTAAAATGAGAGACGAAAGGTTCTGCAGACAAAACAGAACGAAATCGACAAACACAACACATGAACAGCATTGGTGTTATCGTTGTCCATCAGGCTACCAGCTTTTCTGATGAGGAAAATACTTGATAAAACCATATACGTCTACTTTCTTGGCCGTTTGCAGATTGGCGAGCAGAATTCAAACTGCTTACAATTAAACACCCGATCGGGCCTGGGGATCGGCACGTGGAAATGGAATGTGCCATACCATAACCCTAGAAAAAGACAAGAGAATATTGTACTATCATTAAAGTCATGAGAAATTAGGGGAATGAGTGTAGAATGCTCTTCACAAAAAAAACTTGTCAGGCTAAAATCTTATATGCGCGGTAAGTACTGGTCAAGAAAATCGCTAGTCTTTGACAGCCAAGTACATTTAGTCGACTTTTACTTATATATATATACATAAGTATACTTCCTTTCAATCGTAGTGTTATCGAAACAGACTATTTGACATTAGCAGCAGAATTAAGCATCACAACTACTTGTTTTAACGACAGCACTTAGAATAGCGAACTCGGTGTCTAGGGCGAAGTAGCATAATTACTTAACTAAAAGACCAACGCAGAAGTTCTTGGTTTTGTTGACCTGACTGTTTTCCACTAGTCTGTTTATCTGTTTACGTTTGCTTCTATACTGAAAACGATTATTACAGGCACAACCAGGTTTTCCCGCATCTTTTTTTAACACATCTGGTCACTAAGATGGCTTAAGCACGTTTATATCGAGTAACATTAATTATAATTGCTTTCGCACTGTGTCCGTGAGAACGTAACTGTTAATGAAGGACTGTAAATTAGGGAACAAACCTGTTCAATGTCTGTCACGCTTCCGACAAAGTTTCCGCTTCCAAACTGGTATACTTGCACGTCGGTAAAATCGCTCGTATCCCAGGAACCAACCAAGGCGAAGAGAGATTGAGCTAAAGTAGCAAATCACACGACACCATTAACGATTTCAAGTAATAGTCAGTTTACTAATGGATAAACTTAAGTCATGCTGTGGGTGGCGCATGCACTGGCGATCTCACAGCACACAAGCAAGTGGTACTTATAGGATTTTTAACTTGAGTATTATCACCATTGTTTGAGGTACATAGATGAACTAAAATGATAATCTGTCCACTGGAAAACACATCCGTTGTCTCCCTTACCAATCAGTTTTTATACAGATTTTCCTGTCGATGATAACTACTCTAACATAGCATTCGTTACTTCCGCACCACTGGTATGGGTTTTTAGCTGATTTCCATCAGTTCTAGCCAGCTGGCCTAGAAAGGTTCATCATATAAGCGAATGAACGGTTGACAAACAGTAAACCCCACAGATTGCATATTCATGACATATTTAAACACGATTATTTGTGGCACACAGACAAGTTAGCATGATGGATAGCCGTCACCGTATGCAACGAGTAACAATATTAAAAACGGCTAAAATAACTACCAATAACTGAAGGGCAGATGCCACTAGCAATACGGTTGCCCCATACAAGCGTGACCAGAGTTCCGATGCCAGTCATACCAAAAATATGCACTATTGACAAACGCTACCAAGAGCAGAACTGGAGTATATTGCTTCTTTTCTTAAGGGATTGACTGAATTGTCTACTGGAATGTGATGGCTGGGAACAACCGTGAAAGGTTTTCAACTTGAAATTAACCCAATTCTCTATTACGCATCAATGACGTTTAACAACCTGATTTTCCTTTTAGCACAAGCGTGTGGGTATACAGAACATAAGCATGACATGTGTATGCGTTTGAATATAGTGTGAATTCCTACACTTACTATGCGGACAAAAGGCAACACCATACACAGGACCCGGTCTCTGAATCTGTGTTCTAATTTCAAAAAGGTATTTCCCGGTTTCATTTTTACTGCTGGAATTGAGGCCAGCGTTGTAGCAAACGACTCGGCGGTTTTCTCGATCAGCAACGCATAGTGCACCTTGTTCTTCAACGAGAACCAGTTGATGTGGCACATTTAACTCATCTGGTCCAGGTGAACGGTGATCTGTATATGAATATAAACTGAGGTCATCATATCCTACATGAATAAATCGATAAACAGGTCACGCAAGACAGTATGCACTCACGCACAACAACACAATTATTGCACAAACCAGACGAGCGCTGTGTCAGCTGAGTTACAAAGTTAGACTGGGGGTGGGACATTCACATGTGGATTCGGTTACCCACTCAACTCACCGTGCTTTGTGGAATCCACCAAATAATCCAGTGGACTGACTGCCAAAGTAGAAATTCTCAGCCAATTCCCACTGGAATTCACCAACACAACTGCTGGTCATCGAGCTTGTATTATCTGTCAGTGGTGTGGCAGATTTCGGAATTTAGATGAGGCCCAATAGCGATAGTTCTGGACTTTAACTGGATTTGAACCGGCGACAAAAACTACACGTCCAAACGCTGCAAGCGCTTGATCAGGTGAGCCATAGAATCACGTCGGGAACTCATAAATCTCACATTTGGAATCAGTCTGTGTCTCCGGTTCAAATCCCGTCGAAGCCCAGATTTTTCGCTATTGCATCTCTTCTGAATTCCGGAATCTGCCGCACTACTTATAAGTAACACAATTATCGTACTCAAGAAAGTAGATATACGTCACAACACATCTGGTCTGCGAGTTTCATCGAAAGACAATATGACAAACGAAGTCGGAAACACTCCGCCGGTGGCCAAAGCAGTACTTCGAAAAATTCATAACATGAATTATGGTAAGACCGGATATCGCTTCGCTTTACGGCTCGTGCGGTAGCGACTGTGTACTGTTTCGATTTGATCAATGGGCTGCAACCGGGTCAAAAGAACGTGCCCCATATTCATTTTAGTTAAGATCAAAATATAGCTGTTCAGAAAATGTATATAAATGTATGGGTTCTATGTGCATTTGAGATTACGAGCTGCATGTACCAGTTCACTTGGTCAGTTGTAGTAAAATTTTGGCAAATAAATTAACAGTCATACTTTTATTTTACTGAACCAAATATTAGTGTAATTCGTTGAGATAGTACGGAAGACACACTGACAATTCTTCTTCCAGTGATTTTCAAAACGTTTGCTAGAAAACGAAGTTCTAACAAGTTTCAACAATTATTTTCAGTTCTAAGGGGTAATTGCTGTCGCTGGTAGTTGTTGTCTGAGGTTTTGCCGGGTGTTACTCTTGCCAAGTGTGTAATCTTCGAAGTAATTTTTGGGCCACCAACCGAAAAGTATACAAAAAGTGTAAGTATTCAGTTCGGGGCACTGAATAAATTTTTCGCGCCTTGATAAACATTTTACTTCCTTTTCACGAAATGGAATGTGTTTTTCCTTGAGCTATGTTGCACTAATTTTTTACTGCTTGAGGCAGTAGGTTGCAGTTGCAGATATATGAAATGTAATAACAAAGACAGTCAGATAGCAGACTGAATAGAAGCAGTTGTTTCAAATCAGCATCGACAAATTGCAGTCTACATGGTAAGTTCAATGTAAGTTATAGGATGTGGTGTATCATCAAAAGATCTTACGCCAACGGGATCTCTATTGGAACTATTGTTTGTATGTACCTCCCGTAAGTAAATGCGAAGCTGATCGGTTGTTCACGAAGTTGATGTTTTGTACAGGGGGAAAAACTAACAAAGACACGTTCGGTCCTGCCATTGTGTTGAACGATGATTACAATCCGTTGGTCGATGTATCGGTGGAAGAAAGCCCATTGTGATGGAGGAAAGTTGAATGAGAGAAAAACTGGCAAGCAGTATTCAACTACATTGTATTAGCTCATTGGTGATCGCTGAAACAGATAACAAAATGTTGGCAGACAGACATAACTGATGACTTGTGGATATGATTTGAAGAGATGGCCTACTCAGATGATACTCATAAATTGGACAATGATCCTTAAATCATTCTTTCACGGTTGACGGTTAGAAGGTTCATTAGTGGATGGCCAAATGTGGGTAGAATTTAGTACGTAAAGACTAAGTTTCCCCTCAAATGCCTCTGGTTAAATTAGAGGCGACTCGATGTTACTATGGGAAACGGTTCATCTAGATTCAATGTCTTCCGTAATAGCCCGTCTCTGGAAGCCCAGAACAGGAATCACAGCACTTCATACGCAGGGGATAGCCTCTATCTTTTTCTATGTAAATGATGTACAATAAGATTTTACATTGCGCAGAACACCTCTAGATGAGGTCGTCTTCGATAGCTTTATCATGCTTCATGATTCTCACCTGCAGACCGATGACCCGATGTTCTAGTTCCTGTTTTGACTCACTGGATGGAGGTGGCCTGAATGGGATGTCGGGTCGGCATCCAATGAGTTAGAACGCAAAGCTCATTCGCTGAGCCACCATTGTCGTTGGCATCGCTCTTGGTGGGGGAATAAAAATCTGCGCAACCGTGATAGCGGATATTTATGTCCTTGCATTTAACAGTGTTAAACGACAGGGGATTATTTATGGAGAATTGGATGAGTGGAGCCAGGCGTATGTAGATCTTGTTAACATTGTGTAACTCGCAGTATTTTGGTCACCAACGCATCACATTTTAAATGTAGATGCTAAAAGCAATGAGCAAGTAAGACTGTGGGCACGGTTGAGCAAAACTTGAACCATAGGAACAGATTGGATGACACAACCCGGTTTAGAATGTAGTAAATTTTGGAAGAGAATCAGATAATAGGCCTCTGGTGTATACACTACAATGCGGATAATTCAATTTAGCCTTTACTATATAAGACATGAGTTTGGAACCGCCGTTACCTACGTTTCAATAGTTTAGTTCCATTTGTGCAAAAAATCTAATGAGTTGGTTGTTTTGCATCACTGTGAGATTATGCACGGCGGGTGTTACTGTTGACAAACTGATTATCTTGAATAAAATTTAAAGAAAATGTTCTTCCAGGTTGCTATCTAACCAAAGATATGAAATACTAGAAAAAGAGAGAACATCGGGAAAAAAGAAAGCCGAGTACTCCGCCTTAACCCTGGGGGTAATGCGTTACCTAAAACCGTCAAGCGTCCTAAACAAGAAAATCTTCGCACCAACTACATGTTCATTCAAGTTTCACCGCGGCAACGTGTTTACACGTGTAGAATGAAGTGTCTACTTTTACGATTTCCATCTGTGGATAACCATCCCTTTGCTTCCATGGAACTGGTTCTACCGACTATACCATAATGTACAATTCTGAACTCAGACATAAAAGCAACCCAACCTTAATCCCTAGTGGAATAACCCAGTCAGTCAACGGCGTTGTTTTAGCACTTCAGGTTGATTCAGAGTGCCGTAGCCACAACTGACGATTGTTTTGAAAGGTTGTTTATTGCTAGACACCCGTTAAAAAATACGTGAAAATAAACAACAGTGATTACAAGCAATTTTGCATGGCAGACACACCTCCGTACCCCTCACCAGTCATGCCACGCCAGTCTTCGCTGATATTTCCAAAAAAACATTCAAGTTTCCGATCATCGCCCCCAATCTCCGATTGTGCCCATGTTAAGAATTGTCATTCTTATCGGCAGATGAGTCGTTTATCTATTCTTGCCGTGCAACACATTAAGAAAGCCGAGTAGCAATCTAGAGTTGTCCGTGAAGCACAACCTGGGAGGTCGAAACACTGGTTCTTTTCCACAGTTTAGGCCAACTTAGCAATCTTGATTGCATTTTAACATCGATTCTTCTGAGCTCATAAAAATAACATTTTTTCGGTCTATCCTATTATTGATTGCTCTGTAGAATGTTGATGTATGTGACGAAATTGGCTCGGTGCTTTATCACTGAGTATTTGCCTACCCTCGGTGTCGGTTGCTTAAGGGGATTCGTCAGTGAAAGAATGCCCAACACAGTTATTACTAATATAATCAAATGATTTAAATATCAAAAAGATGTACCTTGCCGGATTTCAAAACTTCATTTCTCACGATTCGCTTATAAATTACCGTGCAACAAACACAGCAGAGTACACTGTGGAACTGACCCAACGCAACGCATGAGGAAGTTCAAAGGTCAAAACCAGTGCAGACTGATGGTATTGTAACAAACAAAATGAACACTGTCATCAGTAAAACTGTCTACCATGGACTTTACTTGCGTTTCCTTATGAAGCATTAACTCTATCCACGGATTTAAAATTGTAAATTACTGGTCAACAATAGTAGTACAATATGCAAAAGATGACTAACCATGCGTTGGTTTTCCCCATTGTGTCATAAATTTCCCATCGGGATTGAACTTCATTATGCGGCTGTTACAATAACTGAGGAGAAAGACGAATAAACGTTCTGATCGTTGCACAAAACAAGATTGTTTTCCAATCAACAGATACCAGTGACGACATGTTATATAAAGGCGTATTTGTTTAGTAACTACTGATGTTGGGACATATACCGGCAATTTTCGACCGGGATAAACTTGCAGTTTTACGGCGGTATTCTGTTACTTTGTTATCCTCTGTGAATTGGATATCTTCAACTAATTCTCGTTAACTTTCCTGTTGTTCTTCAAATTTCAGCTTGTAAAGGTACTGTCGCAGCCAAAACGAACTATGTTTCCGTTGTAGGTTGGTGACATTATTTTCGAGATACTTTTTTTAGCACTTACAGGTGAACACAATTACAGTATCGTTTTTCCGTATTAAAAGAATGGTAAAACGCTGGCAACCTTTAACAACACTTCAAAGGTTGCAAATGTTTGTTGCTTAGGTGACAAATGTTGTCGTTACCCAACAAAACGACATGGGCAGTTACATATTCGGGTTATGTCCGTTCTTAGATGGTTTCACTTCAACTACTTTATATCAACACATGTACACGCTGCTCGATAACATTGATGCTACCGTGGAAATCAAAACTTCTTTTATTGTGTGGTTAAAATCTTTTTATACACTTCATCACCCCAGTCATAAATTCGCCAACGTGTTTATACTCTTCACTGGCCAACATGTCCCCTTGCCTTTCCTCGTGGTTTTCTAATGACAGAACTTGAAAAAGTTCATAAGACCGTTGATCCGATGCAGCGACATCATACGCGTATATTTTATTGGGCATCTATAAATTGCCATTTATAAACCTGTGAGCAGTCGGTTGTCAAAATCCATGCGGATAGCAGATATCTTCTAGTTATAGGTCTACTCCAATCATTTTCAATCCTATAACGAGATCCACACACCGGCCCCAACTTGTTCGCTTCCAAGAAAGAAATACCACCGTGATATCTACCTAGCCAGAATTTTAATGAATCCTAAATCAGTGGGGTCGTCTAACGACCGAGTGGATAACAATGAGGACCTTTTAGATGTTTATGGTACATGGTTACATCTAAGGTGTTGGGGTTTCGCCTTCTTTTAAAACTCTGTGACTCGCATTCTTTAATTTATTCTTACTGCTGAATACCTGATAGCTGAGCTGTCACGTCTAAGAATTTAGAAAACGTGTTCTTGGTTCAAATGGATTATGCTTCAAAATACTAGTCTCCAGTAGAGCGATACAGTAGATAAGAGTAACTATAAAATTTGTACCTTTCAGCTTTGGAGGCAAGTCGGATGACAAGCGGTTAAAAACGGAAGAATTCGTAACGTTCAGGAGCATTGTGAAATCACATTTCGGACTGGTTAATACAATTGGGGGGATGGGGCCGCACATCAAACTGTAACGCCAAAATATAGCCTTCAGTTAGGTGCCACCTGCTGAGTGCTACCTAGTCTAAAGCAAACACATTATAGTCCACCGGTGCACAAACAAACAAACGATACAGATTTGCACTGCATCAAAGATGCGACTGTGTGTCTAAAGTACCTAACATATGATTACTACACTCATCGCACAGCGAGTGGTTGCTCAGGTGTTTAACTAAAACGTATGTCCGTTGATTTCAACCGCTGATGAACCGTTTTGTGTGATCATTGCAGAAGTAAGAACACTCCTAGAAAACTAAATATAAACGACTGTACAATTATCCGTAAGGTGTGGTCTTTTTAGATCCATGGAAACCGAATTTTCGGGTGGACATAAATCGAACCACAGAGATCAAGATAACTCACCCGTCGGAAACGAAGAAATCACCATTCGAAGCTACCGCAACATGAGTCGGCTTACAAAAATGCTTCGAATCACTGCCTGGTTTAAACTTCTCGCCCAAAATAAGCAGGGGTTTGCCATCAAGTTTCGGACCATATTTGTACACCTGAGCAGAAGAGTAACCGATATGATTTAGAGGGGAGGAAAACATTCAAAATACACTTTTAAAGCTTATGACGTACGGTGTATCACATATGTCAACATCTAATTTAAGGTTACTTGAGCTGTTGCGTGCTTATGAGTACTTGAAGAATTTCTGAAGACTGCATTTGGGAAGAAAAACGGAAAATAAGCAGTTCGAGTCATGTGACTGCCGCGCTACACTGCTCGATTTAAGCCAGGAATTATGTTCAATGTACCCGTTAACTAAATACCTGGACGTGAATATACTTCTTCATGGCAATATCTTGTTCCGAAACTCATCACCATTAAGGCTTATCAGTAACCCGCTGCCCAAACATAGACAGTGCTAATTTTCACAGTCACCTCGTTAGAATTCCTTGTGTAGCATCAAATATAGCCTTCCGGCTACTTAGCAACCCTTTTGGTCCAGTGACAGGCGATCCAGTCTAGCTTCAAAAACCCTAATGAGCAGTGCCATATAAAAATCCTAGCATGTAAAGCGTGTACATTATTCTTGCTGGCTACGTGGTACCTAGAAGCAATGAGATGAAGCGGACATGTTCTTCAGTGCAAGAAATGACAAACTGGCTGATTAATGCTTGCAGACTATTTAACGCGGCGATATCGGTGACAACTTTGAAGCCTTGGTTAACCACCAAACTTGTATTGCTCTGCTGGTAAGAGTAAGCAGTTTATTTTTGGATTGTGAACGCATCAATTAGTTCGCTTAAATCATACTGTCAGTTTCCTATTACTAAAAGTGCCCCTGCAACAACTGTTTCCATAGGAGCCATAGTCAACTGGTGCCAACAGTAGATTTAAATCTCTTAGTCCCCACAATGAATCTACATATAGCAGTATACCAACAATGTATTGATAACACAGCAACGTATAACGATGTTTTGTAGTACGGGGTAGCATTCCTTACGCTCTGATCCCCCGTGAACATATTACGATCCACATGGCGAAAGTCATGGACCAAAAGACTGTATGGGGCGACTATGTGCAAAGTGTAGAAGTGAACAATTGGGAATGACAAAACTGGTGGACGACGAATTCCATGGTTCCCTTGGCGCCAGCGCAAATGGAGTATACAAATTTGGTTTCCATTTCTTGAGAGGTTGGTACCGGCGACTATCAGCTGAGTGATAGATAACTAGTTCGATCTTTCAGAGTCTCATCAACGTACGAATTGCCGGGACCGCAACTTACCACCTGGGACTAAGTGTCGGAGTGGTAGTCTAGACATTTATCTAACAGGCCTTGGGCAGCAAGTATTGAGGTTGTGCAACATTATTTGAGTTACTGGCCTTAGCAAGTGTCCAGTCCATTCAATAATGCAGTAGAGAAACATGACTGTCGATAAAGAGGAAAGAAATACGCGCATTGTGTTCACTAACCGTTTTCCCCACCATCAACGGTACATCACGTGGGCTGATCAATGGATAACTCGGTGGTATTTTAGACGGTATGAAGATATCAAAATAGTTAACACGATTCTTATATGAATTAGACTCTGAATTAGGCTGAATTAGACTCTATTCAACGATGGACCTTACACCACATTAAGCGTTGGCACTGAGTCCACCAAGGGTTGACAACGACTTACCTACCAGTTACAAGAAGCGCTCACAGCTGCTATGCTTACCTGGGTCAACGTGTTGCAATCTGTGAGGAGCCTGTAATAATCGCACTTCTGATTTATTCAATAATACTAATTTTGTTTTCTTTCGTTTCTTAGTCACACACGGACGAATTTTCAAAACGTATCAGCTGGACCGTAAGCATTACAGAAACCAGACTTAAATAAGACCGCACCAATGGTTCCGAGGGTAATGTCTGTATTCAGGTAGACATGCCGTCAGTTTGTCATCTCAAATGATGTATGAAAAACAAGTCTTATTCATATGCACAATTAAAAGGTACAACAAAATATATCTCAGTCAGCCGTTCACTTGATAATTTGATACTCACCTGATGCATAGCGGTATCGGTTATCCAAACATTGCCTTCGTGGTCTCGCGTCAGTCCATGGGGTAGATAAAATCTAGAATTAAATATAAATCTAGAATTAAATATAAATTTTCAGACAATTATCGTGGGGTTTGCATTTTGGAATTCCATTGAGCTTTCGTTGAACTTTTACGGAAAAGCGGACAATGTGAAATAGTGAGGATTACAGGGAAGAACTAAGGAATCTGGATGATACACTTCCAACACCGCTTACCCATAATAACGTCTTTCAGATTCAGACAGAATTTGCAACTAATCGCTTTTCGAAAAAGCACCAGACCCGAGGTTTCTTCTTATTGGGGCTAAACATTAGTACGTATCCTCATCGTGACCTTAATTTCAACTCCGGCCTACACACCTGCGAGACAACCTATAGTGGCAGAAAAATTCATCATTGACGAGTTCTAACAGGGACAAACTTAAAGTTCAGCGCTTCATTCCAACAGTGGTTAGCTGAAAAGTCCACCTGAATGCAAACGTTGCTATCAAATATCACTGGTGTTCACACCAACTCAACTGAATCGTCGATTATCCGTCAATGAACCAGAGTGTAATCAGTGGTATGATCCCCTGCGTAAGATTTCTGAAGAAAATGAACAAAGCAAAATATGAAAACATGACAATTCACAAAGCTTGTCTTCTGCTTGTGATCATCGGGTAGAGTATAGCGCACCTGAATTTATTTTAAATGCCCAGCAGGATAAGTTAGGAAGTTGATCAATTGATAGCATGTGGGCAGAATGATTGCTAAAAGTCGAACAGCGATTACTCCAAGTTCTAAGTGTGGTTGAATGTAGTCCATTATTAGTATAGTATCCGTGCGAGCAACTAAACGGGGAGGTGAGCGTCTCGCAATCAGTTTTTTATAGCTTCAACACCGGCCAACTTGTGAACCCACCTGATCCTTAATCGATTTCTAGGCACTTGGCAGTCAACATAAGAGGCATCTATCCTACCAACGGAATGATGAGAGTTGGTCAACCATGTACCAGTTGGGCTGTAAACAGCTGTAAGCACGACACTGCTCAACCACTTAGGCAAATGGCTAAGCACTGTGTCATACAGTCTATCTTTAATTCACTCAAGGTATGCTTTTAGGCACACCAGAACACGAATATACATAAGAAAAGGTTGCAAACTGAATTAGCTGGTCTTTGCGTTGTGAAGAGATGTCAGAACTCGAACAGAGGCTTTTATATAACTGAACTTGGTTTCAAGCTTTAATATGATTAATTCCGTTATGGAATCCTCCAAGGAAAGAAGACTAATGACCAGACATTTCTTGTTTGCAGAGGGTGACTTAAAGTTTTCGTCGATCGTTTGCAGCACTTTGTGAATAAAACTTACCGGATAAACATTCTTTATGAAAACGTCTAACAAAACGTCATCTCGACTGTGGCAAGGTGCACTTATAAACATGGGCTTGACAGATTAGGATGTTTGGTTGTGTCACGGTGCAACCAACTTCTCACTTCAAACCTTCATTGTGATAGTTAAGCCTAGATGTATTTAGACAAAGATGTGTTTCCTATCGGCATTTTCACCCAGTGCTTGGGGAGCGTCAAGTAACCAAACTAAAGACAAAGCCAAACGGTTGTTTTGGTATTCTCAACAGTTCACCATTTAAATAAAGCAAATGAAATGAACTTCGGATGACTCAAATCATTACCAGCCCGTTCATCCTACTTGGCAGGTTTCGTATTTCTCAACAGTGTGCACGCTTTACACTCCTGAGAGAGAGGAAAGCCTAATTTAGTTTCTAACTATTCATCCACACCAACTAACGGAAGTTAACGTTCAGCTTAGGCTACACGGAAAGACTGCTGGGAAAGATTAGTGCACAAACTTTCACAGTATGTATCTTTAAAAAAAGAAAAATATTGTGATTTCCGCACCGTTGGGGCTTAGAAAAACTGCTCAAGTAATACGTAAAACAATGAGCTGAAGCGAATAAGGAACCCGTTCCTACATTACGACTTTCAAGAGTGCTTTATTATTGGGAATCTGACCAGAATGTAGTCTAAACCTAAAATTTAAGAAAGAAACCCATGTCGATTTAGGAAACAACATTGCAGAATGGCTGATAAGTGGAATCAGCTAACAAACTGCCAGGACACATCTGGTCTAAACCGCGTATCCATGTCACTACGTACCCCTTGTTTAGTTTTACAGTGAACACAGATTACCGGTTCAAACTTCATTTGTGGTTATGTATTTATCTACCTGTTCCTGTGGAACAGGTTACATCAGTCGATCATGGCGACAGAACTTAAAATGATTTTAAAAGCACTACCCACGTTGGATAGAACAAGGGAAGATACCAGCGATCAACGGTGATATTTAAACTTGATGGGTAGACAGTGAGCAAAACCTGGACACCGATCAAGCCTTTTGAGTGGTCTAAGGCGTGTCTGTAATTTTACTGAGGCTAGTAGTGAGGGATCGTGATGGTAGTGTTCAGCGAAGATCATAGTCTCTAACGAGATTGATGAGTAAACAATATCAAATGATTGAATAATTATTTGTTGCATATGTAACAATGCGGCAGGCTGAAAACGAGAACCATGACCTCTTCATATCAGGATCGAACCGGTCAACCGACGATGAACGCATTTGATCATTCTTGCTTATAACAATGGGTTCTGTCGCGGTGGGTTCTCACTGAAAGTTTCGACGTGTGACTCGAAGACTTTAGGTTCGAGTTATAGGTACTATTGTGAACAGAACATGTGGCTGATTCGACTCAAATTAATCACTTGATCGGCAAAATACCAAAGAATCCGTGAGGCGGACTAATAGTTGACGTAAACAGACTAGACAGCGAACGAAGTAAGGCTAATTAGGGTATACCGAAATGCCCATTGGTCACCCACTATCATGGGTTATTACTGGCTGATCGAATGGATAACGGAACTGACTCAATGACAATGAATGGATAAGTGACTGATGAAAATGAATACAGTAGGCCTTGGATGCAGTTAGATTTTCAGTATAAATACAACTATAATATAATCAGTTCCCAGATGAGAAGGCTAGGCCACCTTAATGTAACTCCTATTTTTACACAACAGTCCGGCTTTCAAGCATTCCGTCCTATAAACCCCTATGTTTGACTGCACTACCGTGTTACTAATCGACTGCAGAGCAGATGGCCGAACTCCAACGGTTCCACTAAGTTCATTAGTGTGACTGAGTTCATTAATGAACCTGTTGGCTCCACTATAAAACTGCTGATTCTGTTGGGTTAAATTGCTGTTGCATCCGATTCAAGTTCGGGTATCTTAATACTTCGCACATTCATCTGATAGTATTGTGAAAACATTGATCTAACTTTGTTTTCCCTTTTGGCAACGCGCGATTCAAATGTTAGACGTGAATCGATAATTTTTCACATAATAAATTTCCAGTGAAACCCAACACTTATACCGCTTTCCCTCAGAGGGCTAAAAACACACTGTTCGTGCTCAGATACAGCAAATATCACCATTTAATGTAAGATGTGCTGATGACTTGATCTGAATGGACACAATTTCGTCTCATAACACCTTCGGTCTTATACAGTTGTAATCAATGCATACCAGAAATCTGAGGTGAATTCCGTCCACATGAGTCAACAGGTTTAAGCAAGACATACAATATATGAAATAATTTCTCGTCACACCCAGTGAGCAAAAATTTCATCTATTGAAACAATAGTTCGAACCCAGTTCAGACTAGCTCTACCGTGGTAGTACAACCAAATAACGTGTCGATCTTGAGGTGTGGGATTAAGAGTGAGTATCACGAAACATCTGGGTCATAAACTTACTGATCTTTCAAATAACTTGCTTCAAGTTCGCTGTCATTTAATTTAGCAAGAACTCCGACGTTGATTGGTGGCTCGGACTGGCCACGGAATACTTCATTTTCATCAAATGTACTGGAACAAAAACAAAAACATTTTCAACGAGCCGTGCACCGTTAGACTGCATTGCGTCAATAAGATTGTGGGTAAATTATATAATCTAATATGTTCGTCGCATTTTTTGATTTCTCAGTTGTTTTGATACGTGTAAGTAGGCGTGAACAAGCTGAAGCTTTGCGCATTCAACTAGATAGCTTCCAAATATTAACCAACTGTAAGGCTGATCAGAAACGAAATACGTTTTTATCTGAGACCCACATAGGTGGGTGTATTAGATATGGAAATTTCTCCTCAGTGTTGTTTGCAATCAGCTGACTTTCGGTCTAAATATATCTCATTTTCCTTCATACTCACCTGTAATAGATAGGTTTTTCTGTGGGAAATCTGATTCTATTAATCCCCTATTCGGTTTGACAGCTGACTAATTTTGGTCATTTCTATTAATAAAACGCAAAAAACATTAAGCAATAATGCGATATGATATGCTAGAATGTTGAACGCAAATATGGGACAAAAAAGTAGATGGAGGGAGAACAGACCGAGTAGTGGTGATACAGACGTTCACACGATCCTTCACCAGGATTGGTTGTTTTTTGTCCAAATGCGTGTTTTCATTTAACATTTGTGGTTTACGCTAGCATCCCTGAAAGACTTTGAATAAGCGCTACACGGGGAAACAAGATCTCCGATGATCATCCTTAGGCAAGTTTCATGGAAATTCTGGGCTGTTAGGTGGACAACCTACACTTCTTGACTGCGCTCATATAATTAGCCAGAGTGATGGCAGCCTGGCTAAGCATTTTCTTTAAATACCCGCGCGTGACGCAATTTCACCACGCCTCAAGTGTGCACTGATCGAGAGCATGTGATCACCACACTCATTCAGCACGCATGCAGTTGGTCACTGTACATACCAGAGAAGAGATGGACAGCTGTCTCGACCTTGACGGTTCTTCTGTAGACCTATTCTGGTTGAATCGAGTCCATCGTTTATAATCGTGAATGGTACTCCACCAATTTATTGGCGAAGCAACCAGCTCACGTTTACTAGGGTTACAGTAAAAAATACTGGTTGCTATTTTTAGCTGTTGCCCTTTTTCTGTCCTGTGATTAGAACGATTAACCATTTGTTACTGACTCACAGCCGAACAAGCATCCAATACGGTACGGCTGGTGATCACTGGAACCAAGTGATCAACAGGCTCTGCTTGTTTGTTTGCAGACCCATCACAAATGGCCTTCCGAAAGAAACTGTCCAACACAGTTGGCATTCGACTGGTTGGAGTCAAAAGTTTCTTCTTCTAGCCACTGTCCATAGGCCTGCCACATGTTTTTATCCGAACCGCTGGAACATGAAGTATATATGCATAAACAGCGCTTTGCTTAGATACCTGTACGCTACCGGCGCATCGCTTAAAATCGAATGAGTCGCAGGCTAACTGTTTGTGGAACCTGAACGGCTACCTCTACAGAAATCTTCCGATTCATGTTTACTTTGAGCGCTAATTTGTCAACCAAGGGATGGTGGAAGGTTTACAGGATTTTATAAATTTCGTTCATTACCTGTTAAAATCGCATGTTCTTGTCAGATATTCTTGTGCTCATACTGCTAAAAATGTTGCCAAAATGATCTTTCCGTCGCGGTTTTGAGGAACATAGTTAAACTTGCCGACTGATGTTCCGGAAAGAGAATAACATTAGATCCGAGAGAAGAATTGAGCGCATCACGAATAGAGCCTTGTTTGGACTAACCACCCATCATGCCCATCTTGTACAGGCTGGCAACGAACTATTCGTTGTGGCCAAAATGCTCGGCGAAGAAGCCTTTAAAAGTTGACTGATCGATACTATGTTAATTAAAGTGTGGATTTGTCAAATAAGTTGAACATCACCCACAATCGATTGCAGCTGTCGCATTTTCATAGACTTTACAGCCGGCCCGTTTCCAAAAGAAACACTAGACTCGAGTTTCGTTCTCATTAGAGCAGTTCGTCAGTAGTGCATATACTTGCCACGGCCGGAATTTGAACTCCGACCACACTATCATGAGGCAACCGTGTTAACTACTGCGCCACTGACCTCACATTAGGCATGACAGAATTATCATATGTGGACGCTCAACCAATTTCGCTTGTGAGTATTGATCGGATTGCCCGGTCGTCTCGAAATGAGACACAGTTACTGTCTGTTAACTCCAATCGTTGACCTCTTGACTAGGACTTCTCTCTAAGTTGAAATCACAGAAATCGTTAACTTGTTGAGCGTTGTTTTCATTACTGATGAGTAGTGAGGGATTTTGGTTTGCATTATTCAGTTATGTACAACTAATTCAGTTATGGTTATTGTCATTAGATGGAGTTTCTCCACCATGTAATCAGAATCTTCCTTCTACGACTAAACAGATGTAGTCGATGGTGATAGTGCATTGTTCTGAATACATCAGTGAGGTACGGTTCTTGTTGCAGATGTTGTGTCTTCCAAGAGTAGATTTGTAACCGGTCAAGTGCTTTAAGCTGTGGCTTCAAGTTGAACACACCAAAAGTGTCACTGTCCTGACCAATCGTCCTTTCTGGAGTCTAGTTTCCTCTCTCATTTTCGAGTCACACAGGTAAGTTAGACAGACAAAGCCATCAAAACAGTTATTTACCAACGATGCATTTATTCTCAGGGTTTGGTTCCCCGAGTGTTTACTGGAGGTACATGAAGTCCCCTATACGTCTTGATTAAACAACATTTGCCCTCAACAAATGACTGATTGACTCAGGACCCCCCTCAAAACATACAACATCTGTGTTGCATTTCAGTTTGAGGAACAACATAGTACTAACGGATATCAGCATCACTTCTTGTACAAGGCGAAGGTAACTGTCACACTGCCTTCCGCTTAATTCGGACAAGATATATGAAAGAAACGCCCTACTTGACTGCTCTGCGTTGTCTCTTAGACGCGCGTCACTTCCAGGGACTAATCTGATTAACAGTCCAGGTAGTATTCTCTTACTAATGCCCGTGGCTTGATTGTCCCCATTCGGTTGTTCTTTCTTTGATATTAAGAGCAAATAGCCAGACGGGTTCACTGTTGTATCACGTATCACGTAAGACCATGGCCACTTCCTAGACAAGTAATGAACTCACTAGTGCTTCCTAATTGGCTTGATATTATTGCGTAGCTTGGAAAATTGATATTCTTCGTTCGAGACTGATCAGTTATCGAACGTAATGAGAAAACGCCCTCATTTCCTGAGCAAGGAAATAAAAACAATGACACCAGCAGACAAATGGTCCACAGATTAAGTTGGCGAGAAGTGCAAAGAAATCATCCGTTCTTGTCTTATAAAACTGAACTGTTTACTGTAGCCAGTACGAGGTCTTCTTACTACTTGCGTAGGGGGTTTCAATTCGAGTACGATTTCTAAGGCTGTTCGTAGTCCCTAATTCCGAGTATTGTAGATTGATATCGATTTCCCACCATTCTTGACAAATTGGGTTATCTCTTCTTTAATTGGTAGTTCAGTCTCCCTAGGAAGATACTGTATATCGGATAAACAGTTTGGATAATTCGATAATAATACACAAGTACAGTATGCTGGAAGTTGTTCGCTTTCAACTTTTTGACAACTGTGGGTAACGGTTGGCCAACCCAAGTAATAAAATGGATCCAGACATGATTACTTCATTTGACTCGAACCTGACTGCTTTGGTCGTCTGTTGTTTTGCCTGCCTGTGCGGCTAATAATTCCTCACCCGCCACTGTGCCTGTCTTTCTACAAGAATCACCCAGTCTATCGTTTAATCACACAAAACCAGTCCTTCTTAAGACTGGCAATTCTCGCTTGAAGTCAGGCCAATTATTCTTTCGTCCGAAAATTTTGCTACAGCAGGGGGTTTAGGTAATCGCCAAATTTATCCTTGTTCTTTATCATGTAATGCTGATTATAAAATATCCGAAATTCATGTACATATTTGTGTACTCGATTCTTATAAGTGGCCCTCCGAAATGTTTAAAATGTGTGATGTGATTCTCTAGTTGAAAAATCGCCTGCCCCTGCCCTAGGCTGACTGCCAACTGGAGTGATGGACTCAGCCCGCCCACCTGGTAAAATGTCAGCAAATTTAGATATACCAACTATTGGATCGTCCCTTAATACGAGCTCAATCGTTTGCCCTCAGAACCGAGAAGAAGAATGGGTGTGGCAACAGCGTTTATTTGTGAAAAAAAAACGAGGCGAGTCCATTAGGCCACAGAGGCTCTACATTTATAGGTCAAACGGAGGACGAATCACTTTACAGAGGGGCATTAGAAAGTGCACTCGTGAGAACAGTTCACATGATGTACAGGCGTTCGATCGCGCAGCTGCAATCTAATTGAGCTTAATGGACTGAGTGAGTTAAAACATATCAGTTAACTCGAAACCGGATCAATCACCTTTGCTGCTTCGTTAGGAGATGCGTCTCCTAACACCAACATGTACACTGGCATTAGGAAGGTAAGAACACCTCAATTACGCCTCGTTACGGACAGTGTACTGTGCTAAAGACCCTCCGCGGATAACTTATCGCAAACCAGTCATGGTTGCCATAACGATAACAACAATAGGACGTCGGATATTGCGCTTAACTAGACTTTTACGTGAGCGGGACGTGCTAACCTGGCCTCATCTTTCCTATCTACAAAAGCTTACTGCATTATTTTTAAGCTGGACACAATCGGATGCACAGATCTGATGTTACCAGATTAGCATCACTTAAAACGGTGGGGTTGGGAAATGAGTGAATGGTTGAGTTAAGCAGAATTTATGAAATTCGTTCTGCTGCCAACATTTGTCAACTTAGCCTACAGCTTCATTCGAATTAAGATAGTGCATAGTGTATCTAGAAAAATCGCAGGCTGAAGATTAAAACCAAAATGCCAGTCTACCGCGCAGTGGCGCTTACCACGCTGGTATGCAACATTTAAATCTGGTCATAATGTCATCGGACTATGCGATGTCTGCTCTTATTTTCGGTGTCCAAGGTGCATCTTGAATATTTGAATATCGTTCCGAACATTGAAGTAGTTCCTCAAGCAAACCACGGTGGGATATACCCCATGCTGATGTACAGCCAGCTTCGTTAACTGAGATACATCTGACTGATGACTGATAAAGGGTGGCAGCAGCCGAAAGCAGACATGCGAAATCCGGGTCACTAGAAGCTGCAATACAAGGAAGTTTTCTGCCTATTTTTTCACTTCATACTACCGATTTTAGGCGGTGGGAAGGCGCAGTCTTGAACCCCTCAGACTGAAAGAGTGTAGCATCCGAAAGTCCAGAGAGCAGCAGCTGGGTGTTCATGAATTCAAGTGCACGGTACTCAGGAGAGCCATAGAGGCCACTTGTTGTGGTAGTGGGGCAGTGAGACACCATAACAAATGTGACCGCACATACACTGGCTGTTTTGGATGGGTGGATCATTAACGCACTCACAGTGCACCGCCAACAAAGAAATGGCGTGTTGGACTCGAGTAAGCTAACCCGACTATGATAATGTATCTCTCTAGTTACATTCGAATAAACCGATGACCCGTATCATTTGACAAACCACCCACTGTCCTTCACAGTAATTTGAGTTGTGGTGGTCTTAAGTCTGTTTGCTTTAGCCTTGTTGGATCTGTTTGGTTCTTGGTCCAACTTTAAGTTTTCAAGATATTTTTCCGGCTCTAAATGCAGTATATTAATACATGCCCCCATACCAAAACCCTTCTTGCATTATGTTTTCAATATCTTTCCTCCTAGCTTACAGTTTACTCTTAGATTCGGCTTTTTTTCGTTTCCGAGAGAAAAGAGTTTCATTTTCATGTTAGCCCACCATCTGACCAATCTGACCATCAGCTTCCATTCACATGTCTATTGGTCTTGCTCCTTCGGGGTTACACCGATACGAGTTATATGAGCAGGAACACTAATGGTCACTTGTAGTTACCCTTGAGTGCAGGTGTCTTCCGGCTCTGTTCACTATGAAGGACTAATCCGGAAAAGGATATCGTCGGCTGTTTTCAAGCAAGCGATTAAACATTAAGACTACAGGAGGGTAGAGGACAGCCTACAAACCATTTCCAACAGATGAAACGTAGGCAATAGAAGGGACTTTTACTCTGAAGATATGGTATCTGTTTCATTCACATGTAGTAGGGTGGCACCAGGTGCAATCACTATTGAGGTTTGGAAGCGGATATTTGGTAGTGAGTTCATCCATTCAACCCTTAGGTATACCTTGATACAGATGATTGGACTTTGAGCTGATGATGCCTTTTTCTTTGTGCCAGTCTTAAGACCGCTTACCGGTGGCGCTACCGAGTGTCCTCAAATGTTGGGAGGAAAACTGACTCAGATTACAGGAACAAAAGCTGCTGTCGGTAGATTGGCAAACG
Source organism: Paragonimus skrjabini miyazakii (assembly GCA_014338405.1). Lineage (NCBI taxonomy): Eukaryota > Metazoa > Platyhelminthes > Trematoda > Plagiorchiida > Troglotrematidae > Paragonimus > Paragonimus skrjabini miyazakii. The sequence goes on along the minus strand of JTDE01001587.1, from coordinate 19,474 downwards.
TATCTGCGACTTGTCTCACTGCGACTTACAGAGTGGGCAACTGGGAGTATGAGAGAACAGAGCAACTAATCAGGTTCCGTTGTTGTTCTACACTCCCACCTTTGCAAACTCCGAAACTTGATTACTGAACGATGAATTATGTCGCTGACAAGGTTGCAATTTTCTCATTAATTGTACACTTCAATACTTGCAACACACATTGCAAAACAATGCTAACTGTAAACTGGATGATAACACTCTACAGATAATAACACCCATAAGGGATTTCGACGTTGGGAATATAAGACGTCGGCCTCCAGATTTTAACTTGTTGCTACTTCAAAAACTTACATAAATAAGACACTGACAAACGACTTTAAGACAAACTACACATCCAGTTCGATTGCAGGTCAAAAAATTGAACTTTCACTGGCCAACCGAGAATCGAAATTTTTATGAATTATTTGACAAACGACCGTTTCATTAGGGTGTTCAGAGCGAGAATTATGTTGTTCTGCTCACATAATTAAAATTGCGCAGGAGAAACTGTTTTATGTTCATTGTTTTGGCTTACATCTCTAGATGATAGTTTCTATTATATATGCGGTTGTTCCCGTGTCCAGCGCTTTTCTCCAGTTGAGCGTTGAAACCACTGAGCTAGTCTGTTCGAAAGTTGTCATCTAGTTCCAACCAATCAGTTGCGAACTGAAACTCCCTTTTATCTGCTTGCTTTCCTGTACTCCCAATCTCGTTCGTTAAAAATTCACATCGACCACCAGTGTGACTATAGTGCATCGCCCCCACATTGTTAATATTTCTGTTCGCTATTTGTTTAAAGGGCTCGCTTCCAAAAATATGTATGTAATTCTCGTGTCTTTTGAACCGTTTGGCGAGGAGCAGTCTTGTTGTTCACCCTCCATGCACCTGAAATTTACGGTATAGCTCGTGCCAGTCCTTATAGCTCATAGTTCACCAAAACCTTTTCAACCTATTCGTGGTCAACGATCAGCTGTTGACAGCTGTTGACACAAATATGCTGACAACCAAGCTAATTGCCCGTGTGGCTTGCTCGCAGTCAAATAAGCAGCGCAGGATTTGGCTACTATCTGGTCATATCACGACGTAGTGCGGATCCTGAAAAGTGAACTTCGAGACATTGGATCAGAGACTATTGTAGTTAACACGACAATGGGTTTGTTTGTTGGTCCACAAAAGTGGCTTTCCCGGCCAAATTTTCCACGGGTTATTACGCGCCATTCAGTTTTGTAGGGAAATTCTGTACTTCTTGAGAGTGTGAGTTTAGAATTTTTTGTGCACGATGAATCTATGAAGCAGTTTCATAAATGTACAAAATAGGTACTAGGAACGGACTCCCCTTTAGAACCAGAATTTACGACAGACCTGCGATGAACCAATGTTGATTGACTTTCAGTAGACCAGTTAGGTCAACGTGGTTTAATGCACTGTTAGAAATGGTGCTCACTTTGAGTTCCAAACACGATCAGCCCGATGTAACACAAAAACCTGCGAACCTTCTGTATTGATGGGGACAGCAGCTGTAATTCTGCCCAACTTCTTCAGCGCATCTTGTGACGGCCAGTTTGGTCTAGAAGCAAACAAAAATTCCTCCGTTTCTGCGGTCTGTGGTAGTGAAAAAGAATAAGTAAGGTATACGATTGGGTTTCGTGAAAAAGAAGCAGTTAGACGATGCAGTGAAATGTAAAATCGTTCCCTCCCGTTTTAAGTTGTAGTGCCCTTTACAAGCAACCTCATTAGCTGGTTTGCTTCTATAACCAGGTAAACTGAAGAAATTGCATCCTTTGAAGGGTCATTCATTTGCTTGGATCACCCTTAGTTTAATCCCATATAATGTAAGCCAGTTCAACTTGAATAGTTGCTGTAATTTGAGGTCTAGTTAACTTTGTGTAATATGAATTATGTTCTCCCATTCTATTGAGTATGTGTGGTGATTCAGGACAGTCGTTTGAAGCGCACGACATACCATAATTTCCTACTCAGCTATGAGAACTACATGACTGCAACCAGTTTAGGAATGTTGTGATTGCTCTAATGTTCTCATTCTGGCGGTTATCGATCCGGAGGGTCCCCGCGTCTCCGGCACCAACGTAACTGGTAGAATACTCAGACATATTCCCTAACCCGTAAGTTTACATATTGTCACTCAAACAGGGTATGTAACTGGAAGCAAACTAACT
>JTDE01001587.1:0-14830 GCA_014338405.1 Paragonimus skrjabini miyazakii | reverse complement strand
CACAATCACATAGACTTTAGCTGAACAAGATGACCCTCCGAATTCTCGTTTATTTGCAACGATATACTTAGAATTTAATCAGCAGTCAGCTTTGAGTTTTCGCTCACTGCAATCCCGAATCAACCTGAAAAACAGAAAGATGACAAGATCGTCCAATGGTTGTAATAGTAGGATTTAAGGATACACTTGCTATTTTACATTACGCCATTTAGGTGGTTAATCATTTAACTGATGTCGTAAAATACCCATAACATAAAAAGTAACGATGTGATGAACAATTTTTTCGATCATTCTTTCTCAAGTCAATACAATTACACAGGTTTCATCAAGACGTCGTAAGACAGAGCGGAAAAAAAGTGACTGTTTGCGAGTGACAATAGAGGCTAATACTAGACTACTCACACAATAATTGGCTAGGTCCAGGCCGAACGTTGACTGAATGTTACGTCACACTGTTATGGTCGAATGGTTGTGTTAAGTGATATCAGTGTGTTTCAGAAGAAAGGATTTGAAAAACCATACATAAAGTTACAAAACGAACATCACTCATAGCCGCTCAGAACTCATGCATTTAGGTAGACTTTTCGAGCAGTCGATTGCGAAAGAATCAACATACTCCAGTTTCGTTCTTGTTAGATCTCATTAGTAATGCAGTGGTTTGTCCTAATAGAAAAATGCTCTCGGGTCAGCGTGTTCTTAAGCCGTATTGACCATCTCATATTAAGCATTGCTGAATTGGTACGTCTAAACGGTCAGTTACATTCACTTGTGAGTATTGTTTAGGTGTCTCTTTTCGCTGACTAAATTAGTGACGACACAATCACAGGTAATGCACGTGGTACGCCTAAATGCGGATACCTCTGCCTACGAAATCCATTCAGTATATCCCTCATGGTCTCCAGTGGCACTATAGTCAAACGAATTTCATATAAGTGTGAGTGGAATACGTGAACATTATACAGTTTGGCTGGGAGACTATATAACTTCCCCTGAACTAATGGGTTGATCGGACGCCGGCGGAAAAAAGAATAGGAGTAACTATGCCCACTCAGCCAGATTTGATCACATATGAAAAGTGCACAGTCATTGTTTTCGATTCATAGCATTTTGAAGCCTGTACATTCGTTTCTATGCGTCGGTCGCGTAGATTACTTTTGGTGGAAATCGGTCACTTGCCTGTTCACATGACTTCGCCATATTCACAATACCGTATGAAGTTGGACACGGGTTAACGCCAGAAACCTTTGAGTTCCACAGAACCGATGATGGAACAAAACGGTTAGCACCCAAACACCTCCTGAGTCTGCCATGCCAACTAGCGCGACAAATTCGATGAAACTGTTTACAGTTCAGTGAATGAACGAAGGTCACATGAGAAACAGGCAACTACAAGTGGATTTATTCCCTCTGGATGAGCTGATATTCAACCTATTTAACTGGTCAAAAGTGTAATAAATCTAGAGCGAGTACAGTGCACTTTGCTTACGCGCCCGTTTCATGTGCTGAATGCCACACTGACCGCTTTTTGATCATACGTGTACGATATCATACTCTGCTTCTCACAAAGTGGTTTTCCACCTTAATTAAGATCATGCTCATAATTAGGTTTACAGACGATCAGTGTCCTCATAAGTGGATGAAAGCAACGCAGATTTATCTTCAAAGCTGAATGATGCATACAACTGGAAGAAGGAAAGCTACGGAATAGATTGATACAGTCGATGTAGTCGTGTGCTTGTTCTTGTCACGAAATTCCGCTATGAGGTCATGATATCTGATGGAAATCGTGAACTTAGCGGTGCACTAAACCTTGTATTCTTCAGCCGGTTCACTAAATGAATATGAAGAGGTTAGTGTGAAGCTGGAAACACTTTTTGGATACGCTCACTTTTCAAATTCCCTACTAGTGTCAAAAGTGAACCGACCAACGTCGCATGGTTATGATGATTACGCATTAATTATCATATCGATCACACCACCAACTCCTTACTTACTTTCTCATTCAGACTCATTTTTATTATTAGGAATACTGTGGACTCAAGCATCTAACGAAATAATTAGTATTAATACGAATGACAATCAAAGCATATAAAAAATCGCACATAATATTCGAATATACTTACAAATGATTGTGAATATTGACCGCCAAACAGTGGAAGATTCTCGATAACATTTTCGTTGAAATCTTCGTCGAGATACCCATAAGCGGCAATTGAATAAATCTGAATGAATAAAAGCTGCCAGCACTTAACTGTTCTCATAACAATATTTTGGTAAACGCTACGAGATTCTCCTGCTCATACGAATGAATGTTAAAATTACACACGATGAGCACATCAGCTCAACTTTACACCCACAACTCAAATTTGATTGGTTAGTCCAAACCAGATTAAATTATGATTGGTCGTTTGTATGTGAACAGAGCAAACCAAGTAAAACTAGACAGACAAAAAGAAGGGCAGCAAACAAGCAAAACGATCGATCAAGGATGGACTTTGTTAGGACACATGTGGAACAAGGCTGTATCGCAAAAACAGACGCCGACGCTGATACAAACAAGGCAACAGCTGAATCCTGAAAACTATTCCGTGATTGGTGTTCTGCAAACAAAATGCCCGACCATTAGATAAGTATAACCTGTACTGCTTCCTGCATAAGAGAACTGCTTCCACAAAAGCTACTGACTGGTGAATTCTCAAACGGGTGAAGTCACTAAGACACAGTGCGTGAAATACTGATAAGGATTGAGTTTCAAATTAGAAAGTTTCGCTCTTGTTAGCAAACGCAGGGATATCAAACAACGGTTGCTACGAGTGATTGTATCAAAAAGCGTTAGCGGACTAGGTTGAAGTAAACTGAATACTACTCAAAGCCGATTGCGGCTTCTGTATTCACATAGTATTTCCAGTCAGCTCCTCCAAAAAGAAGTACTAGACTTGAGTTTTGTTCATGTTACGGTTTGTCAGTAGTATATCAACTTGTCACGACCGGGATTTGAACACCAGCCACATTTTCAAGAAACGGCAGTGTTGACCAGTGTCACTGACGTTACACCAGGCACCACTGAAATAAAATATTCAACCGTTCAGCCACATTCTTTTGTGTGTGGCGACATTTTCTAAAGTCTACGGGAGTGCGAATGCTACAGTCATTTGCAAATGCTGCTCAATCTGAATATACTTTCACGATCAAACAAACATTACACAAGCGGTTAACAATAGACAAAATGTATAGTTTCCATCCACTTTAGGAAAGACAATATGTTCATTTAAGGGCAGTTAAGAACCCTCCTGTTTACCAAGTAATTAGGAATGTTTGAATTAACGGGTACTACCTTAACTGTGGCGCATGATTGAACGACTGGTGAAATCATTGGAATTTCACAGGTCATGGTATGCCTTTAGTGCATATGCTCACATTTGTGTTGAGTAGTAGTACGGTTATATAGGATAAAGGAGGAAAAATGCACATAAAGCTATCGGCGTCAGACGTAGGAATAGGGTACATAGCAAAGCGAGGTGGAGCCGTAATATAGAAAAAGAGGTCAATTCTGGCATTGGCATCAACGTTTGAAACAAGCGTAATCCAACCAGCACTTTTGCTAACACTGGCATTATACGCAGCATACGTTATTAAAAACATTCAGAAGGCTCGAAAACTGGAGGTGAAACGGTGAATGTGTGTAGGAAACCTCAGCTTGAAATCATTCATTGCTAGCAAATTGACGGCAGATTCTGACACAGTTTCGCACTGTACATACCCAAGTTGCTTTTGCGCCTACAAGTGACCTCCGAGGCAGTGATTAAGACAAAGCACAATCACGCATCAGAAGAGACAAGACCGGTGTACTCTTCTTTGGGTCGAAGTAAGTTTGTTTCTAACCTGTCGATAGTACGTAGAAAACTGATCTGATTTACGCAACCCTGCTGAGTAAAGAAAGGGACAGTGTGCTAAAACAGGTTTTTAACCCTCTGCCGTACTGTCCCAATCGGTTGGATGTCTTTTACAAGCGGGAATAAACAGCCTACCATGAGTGTTTATCAATAAAACAAGCGTCACGAGAAAGCCGTCCAATTAAAAGTTCCAATCTGGTTATTAATTCAAGTGTCGCGTTAGCCATTTTCGTTATTGAAGCGTGATTGAGATGTAGGTTAATACATTCTGAAACAACAGCTGTTGCGTATCACTTACGGGGATGACAGCACCGAGAGTGTCGTTATCTAAAAACTAGTCAGGCTGCCGCAAATGATGAGTGTGCATTAATGTGCATTAAGGGGAGGGAAACGGATGTGTTGTAACCTAGTGACACAAACTGTTAAGACCACGTTGAAACTTCTCTTTTTTGATAACATTATACATCGTTGCCAGCATGGGGAACTTATAATAACGTATAACAGGAACAGTAACAGGCATAAGATGAAACTTCGTGATAAATCGTTGTTTGTGGACTTCCGGTCAACTGAACGTCACTGAGTTTGTGGTAGAACATCTGCTTTTGAGATAGACGGCAGGCAATAGTAGTGATAAGCCATCTTCACTATACCAACGAAGTTTTACAGACAGAAATTTAAAGTTACCTCTGCTAAGGGTTTTGAAGAAATCCAAAAAGATAAAGTTTACTGATATACCCAATCAGCCGCTCTATTTTAATGTTCTTTGACTTCAGTCACATGAGTTAGATAGGAGAAGCTATTTCGGAATGCAGATTAGTGGTCAGACAGTATTGTACTACGCACATTACATGTTCGCATCTAGTAATCCACTACGCTCTCCGAAAATTCAAGACTACATAGAATACGGCAGTTAGTCTGTAGTTGACAGATTTGTTGCTGTCATCCCCGTTAAGGGTGAAGGAGATGATATAATCCTTCAAAACAACCTATAGCTAGGGCTGGTAGATAAACCGGTTAAATATTCGCTTACCGATCTATCTAGGTCCCCTTTTAAACACCACTGTAAAAATTAGACCATGACCATGGTTGCGATGTGACCAGGAACATTGATCTTAGTGGTTAGTGGCAAGCTTTCTTCTGTGCAACCAAATGCACTCGCCTATTGTATTACAAAAGCATTAGCCATAATAACCACATGGTCTTTACACAACGCCGAGATTCTAGGATGAATTTTGGCGCGATTCACCACAGTGACTCTCAGACTTACACTAAACAACTAACATCAACTAATATTTATTCTGGCCTTTTCGTACAGTTGTTGCTGCCTGGCAGTAAATATGACGGGACTTGATAAGTGACTCTCCATGCTTTTCCATCTGATCTTTCCATGGAGGCCCCCTTAACAATGAGGAGGCTCTGTGTTAGTTAAAAAACTGTTTTGTAGGGATGGTCTCTGCAAATTCCTGTGTCGCATGAAGCCCGGACATTTTCTGTCAAATCGGCATTCACGGTCGTATTATAGAAGTAAGTGAATTTAGTCAAGTGTGAGCCGAAATAAAATGAATGTCAAGCTCAAGATGATTAAAATGGTCAATATGTAGGATTTAGGAGAATCCCAATGAGCTTACGTTTTGTACGGCGTTATTCAAATGCTCGGCATCGCTTCCATCCAAGTCAAAGAGGTTGATGTGTTGTAAAATGTTTGTTACATATACTGTTTTCGGGTGTGTTTAGAATGCAGTATGTATCGCAGACCATAATTAATGTAGAAAGCCACATTAGTGGTCAGAGCGAGATATAGTCTTACTCAGTAGATTTTTTCCATCATTAGTCTCTCTTACAACGAAGGTTTGTGAGATGCCCAAGAAAGCCGAAATTTTCAAGTTATAAGCTCCAAATAGTTATTTCATTTTGTTGCTAAGATAAGTTGTATTTAAACAGAAGCATTTACAGGCCCGTAAGTTGGTAAAAGAAAGAGAAATACTTCTGCTTATGCATCCTTGTCTCCATGTTGGTCGGTTAAAAAGTGTGTTGGATAGTTTATAGGTGTAAAGAAAAAGTGAAAGAAATGAACTAAAAGGTAAATTCAATGGAGCTACTGGCTGCAGTCATTTCAGTAGAGAACAGCGAAACAAACTGAAACAACATTCAGTCAGACATGCTGTGCCAAGGACCTGTGATACTGAACTAGAATAACAGTTGGGAAACTTCCATTGTCAGTTGTCACTCATGTATGTGCTGACCAAGTAATAGCTTAAAATTCTTAGCCGTTTCAGCCGTGATCATACAGTCGGGTAGTGCGTTCCAATGTGTGAAATAGTTCTGTTTGGAGATGAACCTGCTTGTTCCGTTACTCAGTTTCCATGAGTGATCTCTTAAACTTTCATCTTTATTTAGTCCAAGGAGAATGCCAATGGGTTGCTGGGGTTGTGGAGTATTTTTTAGGTAAGAATTAAGTTTCCACTGGGTGTCTGTAACTAATTGAGAATTAACGTAAGTCTGTTAGTTTTTTCCGGTAGGAGGTTTTCCTGAGCACCATAAACCTTATTGTGGTCCGTCTCTGAACACTTTCAATAAATACCAAATTCTTTTTAAGATGAGAACGACAGGCCTGTACGTTCGTTTCCAGATTTGGGCAAATTGAGGCGAAAATAGTAGAAAACACTTCTGAGTGTAAGGTTCCACACGTTCTTTCTAAGACGTTCAGGGTTATTTCTGCACTTTTAGCCATGGCAGCGCAATTTGTAAACAGACTCAAACTGTGCGTCACTGTGGTCTTTAGATTTCCTTCACATGCTGACACGGGAAGCTTTGTGTCATCAGTGTAATAGGTATCACGATTCTGATAGTGAAACTGCATGACGTTACACTTGTTGATGTAGAACAACAAGTTATTTTCTACAGATCACTGGTTTAGATGGTTCGAATCGTTTTGTAGGTTTGCCACATCTTCCAGGTACTCTAGAACTCGCCAGAGTTTTGTCATCGGCGGAGAGCAGCATCGGCGATTTGACTATACTAGGTAGTTCAGGAACAAAGAAAAGTGGTTCTAAGATTAGTCCTTGCGGAACGCCGCTGTTATCTGGGAACCACTTAGACGGCTATCCATTCACCTTGGCGTTCAGCCTAGGTTCAGTCAGGTAACCTTCTAGCTACGTCAGTAAGCGCTCATCAAATCCATAGCTATTGAGTTTCCGCGGAAATATGCCGTAATCAACGCTGTTAAACGATTTGGAAAAGTCATTGTAAACAAACTGATGGAAAAGATTTCCTTTAAGTCTGCTTATAAGGATAATCGGCTGTATGAGCACCTTACGGTGTCTTAGACACAGCCATCATCACTCTTTAAAAGAAAAGCAGCATAACGTTATTTTTTATGTGTTTCTATAAATCAGCACAGCGTTATAGATGAGGTTAGCTATTAGTTATTTCTCAGGATTAGTATATCGTTCGACAGATGAACGACGAGCAACGCGTTAAATTTTTCTCACAACAAAATACCAAATTATGTATTAGTCGTAAAATCAAAATGAATGATTGATGCATAAACATATACAGGCCGATTTGTTCCCAATCCTGGCTAGATAACGATAGCAGGGCGACACAATGCAAAGTCATAAAAAAACGGGACAAGACAACAAAGGCAGCTCAGCAACGACCCTGAATAAAGCAATCAATGGAATTCACACCGATGACAACAACTAACAAAATCACGGGTTTGGGGAATGCGCCGGACGCACAGAGTGAAGAACACCCGGGTGGTATTGACAGAAGGCATGAACACAACGCACAAAGGGTTAATCGATTTGGGGTACAATCATGTCGGGGAATACATGTGGAGAGATATTACTTACGTCTGAGAAAGTTAGTCTAAGTAATGTGAATGGCATATGGAACAACTCAAGTATTCTGAGTACGATTTGCACGATAACGTACACCCCGAGAGCTGATGGTCAATGACTGATCAAGCGTCTAGAGCATAAACAGCCACACAAGTTAAAATACTTAAACGTAACAGTCGCGGTGTTGAGTTAGCTACCGGATGGACACAATGGGGATTCCAGTGAATACTCAGTATCAGGTGTCCGCAGAATCCAGTGCAAGGCAATATGATATGACGTTGCGTTACATCAGGTACGCTTCCCTCGATATTGGCCCTGTGTGCTAAAACGTAGCACATTATGATCGGAGATGTTACAGTATCTATTCTGTTCAAGCATATCGCCATGACCAAGGTGTACCATCTAAAACTTTGGACTGTCAGTAGGATTCCTAACTAAACTTCCACACCCAGCGTGGTTAATCTGTTCCAGAATAGGAAATTTGTTCAACGTCACGTCTTACCACGGTTGCCTAGGCAAGGATATGCACTACCGGCAGGCTCTAACAAGAATGAAACTCAAACATAGTGCTACTTTCCAAAAAAGGCTGACTAACTGGCTGAGATTGCGACACCTGTGGTTTTAACGTAGAGAGAAGTCCTAGTCGTGGGGTCGTCGATCGGAATTAGCAGGCAGTAACAGTGTCTCCTGCCGAGTTGACTGGGCACGTTGATCATTAACTGAAATCGAAAGAGGTTGTGTGTTCAGATATGATAGTTCGACGGTGCCTAATGTGAGATCAATGACGCAATGATCGACACAGTTGGCTCACGAGAGCGTGATCGGAAATTTAGTTCCGGCAGTGGCACCACTGACAAGATCTAGCGAAGGTAAAACTCGAGTACGGTGTTTCTTTTCGAACGGGGCCGACTGAAAAAAGGCCATAGGAATACGACAGCTGTGAACAAGTTTTTACAACGGATCCGTTGAAAATTTGTCGCGATTTCGAGAGTGCGTATTGTAGTATTCATGTAGGAAGAGCACACTATGCACTAGTTTGTCAAACAGTGAAATAAGCAGGACGGTGAGACAATGTTTGAAAATGAGTTTGATGATTGGCAATTCAGAAACCGTTACCTCGTTCCTATATTCAGCAGGCAACAGTCAGTTAGCATTATCGATTGAGCACCCGATTTTGAATGTAACCCACCGAGGCACTTTTATATATCTTCATAACCAGAAAAATTGAAACCCTTTATGAATGCTCGTTCAATCAAAAAGCAGCACCTCACCCCCGTAGATAATACTCGTACACAGTCATTCTAAGTTTGCCACAATAGCGAACTCTGACCGAATTAATGTGTTGTTCTGTGTAGCGAATTTCATTACTTGACCTAGTGACAAGCATATTTGATTTTGCTGAATGAACGCTATTAACTGACAGCGGCGGACTTGAGCAAACATGTCATGGAATTCTGTTATCAGAACTTTTTGATATTAGACCCATAAATCCGATGATGAACTAGAAGACGGCTAGAGCTACTTAGTAAGTAATCTCTCAATTTAAAGAAAACTGTCGGGACCAACGGCAACCTAAAACATGTCACTCAAGAGTACCGCTAGAAGGTAGTTACATGCATAGGCACGTGAGAGGAAGAGTTATCTTGAATGGTTTCCTAAAGGGGAGAAAACTCGGTTCTGAAAGGCAGGTATATTTACAAGATGATTAAAGCAGATAAGGGATAGCACCTAGTAGAGTTGAAGCACAATATCGGAGTATAGTAAACACGTATTCATGAGCAGTCGTGAACCAAACCGAACAATAATGTTTCTGACAAACGTCTAATGCTACAGTTGGTTCAGGATGAGCAACACGGGCATACTGTCAAATGCACACAAAAACCTACCTTAAGACGTAGGAGAACCTTTTTGAGTTATCATATTGACGAGGATCAAACAAAATTTCGCACTTATTTGGACTGTAATGTAGGGTTTTCATCCCCTTCTCTGCGCTTACTGGAGGTCACTCTAGAGATCGGATCCCTTGTGATTAGGAGACTAATAAACACAATTCACCTTACCATTAGTATAGCTGTCTGAGTAAAGCAGATCGGGTGGCCGTTCTGTAACAGACCACTTGTAAGCAATTAATCAAGGTGTGGAAAACGTCGAATATTCAGATTTTCATTCTTTCCAGGCAAATAAGGCTACTTTTTCCTGTCAGTAAAATGATACAAGATTATTGTATTGTCCAATCGGTGTTTACCTACTGCGCACTTTTTGCTAAGTGAGGGCATTCTTTGTTGTACTTCCAATATTTAAATATTCTTCGATGTTTGTGTGAATTTAGTAATACTATGAGCTGAGTTGAATGATGAGGGTACACAAATAAGTCTGGAATCTTTGTTGTTGTTGCAAAATGTACTACCAATCTGTGTCCTTAATTTAGAGCCTATAATTTCAGGTTTTCTATTCCCAGGCTGTTCACGCCTGTAACTGTCCTCAGAAGGTCCAAAGGTAAGTCTACTGTCACTCCCACCTCGTTGGTGATAGACCGCATTAGCAAACAAAAAGTAGGTTATACGCACAAAGGAGCAACAATTCGTGTATGATCACGAACTGTTCCCCAATAGCTCTCCAACCGTTATTAACTTACCGACGATGAGAAATCTGGAAATCGCGATTCTTATAAAAATGAGTACAACGGGTCGTGACACTATTGAGACCCACTCCTTCAAATATTTTACCCGACATTCAGGCAACTTTGTGATTTTTAATTCCGTTGGAAACCAGTGGGGTAGAACAAACTTTTGGGTTCCAGGGGATATGTTGAATAAAATAATGTAGAAGATCGAGTGATTGGCACCTTGTAGTACACTCACACATTGAGAATCTACTTTAATAAGTAGTTTGGCAGATTTATGGTTTTATATGAGACCCAATTGTGAAAAATCATGGCTTCGACTGGATTCGAACCAAAGCATCGTGTTTCTGTCGCTGGTTAGAGTTTAGCGGGTCTTGATTTTTAACAATTGAGTCTCATCTAAATCTCTTCTAATACACACAACCAAAACCAATCGAAAAACAGTTAATGCCATAGTCCAACCAAGATGTATATAAGTTTCCACCTTATAAGTTGAACAAGATGTTTTGTAATAGGCACGAGATCCAGGTGTTCAAATCTAAGAACAGATGGGGATACGCATAATTGATGAAGCTCCACAAATTTGAAACTTGTGCTTAGTGTTTCCGCTTTAAATGAGAAAGACGAAACTTTTATACACTGCCCGACAAAAGTAACTTATTTGATCGCCTTTTAACAGCAGTTTGCTGCTATCACAGATCGCCTTTTATTTACGCCGGATGTGTATTTTGTACAACTATTTGTACCAGGTATGCATGCACACTTTATTGACGGTCGTGGAACCACTGGTTCTCGTGAGAGAGCACCATATCAAGCCTGTATGTCCCCACCTGTTCAGGCGAAGTGAGTTTGAGGTCAATGATCTAATAGACTGCTGCAAGGACTTAACATGTTGAGTTGCAACAAGAGCTAGCATGTTTCAAGTGTGAAAATCAGGACACAAAAATAACACTTTTTGAAGATTTGCAAAACCATGGAGATGGATGTTGTATTACCTCACATCTGGCGATATGAGATGCACTGAAGAAGGTGGAATAGAGTAAACATGAAAAAGCATGTTCAACATCCACCGCGATTATTTAAGTCAAACGCCTTGCACCAGCTCCAAAGCTGCTTCCATTGTCTGAATGAAAGAAGGAAACAAACTGGAAATTCCGAGAAACAGGTTGAATAATGAGGGCTTTAAAAATGTACCACGAACGTAACTATGGTACTTGGTTAACAGTTAATAATGAATCCTACAAAGACACCAAGCTTCTATCGGAAACAAAATGACTGTTCGACATCAAAAGGAGTTCAGACACAGCTCTTGCCATCTTATACACAGATCATAATTCTACAGAACGTGTGCAGAACCAGTTCAACAGCAAAATTGACGGAAGCCATCGTTGCAAGCCTATTCGACTGGAACACGGGCTTGCTAATGCATGGAATAAAATGTGTCTATCTTACATGGGTGGCCCACTGAATACTATAAACAGAAGAGATGAAATCGTTAGCCTGCCGATAGTACAGTGACCAACCAAACAGTGAATACTGGAAATGTTCTTTTCGAGGCAACCAGATTAATTTTCAGCTTCAAAAAATGAAGGACGATTAGCTGGATGAGCTTGAATCACACGGCATCAGTTGAAAATAGCTATTGATTTAGCGGTATAACTAACTGAGAAGATTGGATTCCAGTAGAAACTAAGTCAAATAACGTATAGGAGAGGAGGAGGAGGAGTAAGACCGGCTGCATGCAAACACTCGTACCTGGACCTAGTTGAAAATACAGGAAAGGTTGTGAAGTAAGCCGAGGGGTTAGATTAAAGAGAATTTTATGTGGATACAGTAACGTCATACGGACGAATAAAACCAACACACTGTTTCCGCAATGTGGCATACGCTTTAGCGATCCAGTAAAACATATGAAGTGATTCGGCACCAAACTCGGGGGAATAACGGGCGAACAGCGCATATAACCAGGGAGTAAATATGCTTGCGTATAGACGCGCCTAACTGGGCTTGGAAACACAAGATTGGACAACGATCAACCGAACTTGTCTGAACAATTGTTCAATAAAATGAGAAGATGGATCAGGGTGTTTGATGCTAAAAGCATACCACCAGCAGATATGAATAAAAACGTGATTGTGAACTGGTAAGGATGTTCTATACTGTGAGAAGAAGAAAACGAGTACTGACATATACGGAACACCACAACCAGTCGGGAATGAATATGATTCAGTTAGTAGAATGGATAAATTGACTGATTGGTAAGAGTTACTTGGAAGAACGATATTTCAGGACTGAAGGTCGGACTCATCATCATCATCAGCCTGACCAAAAGGTACTGTGGCTCAGGCTGCCGCTCACCTCAACAGTGACATGGAATATCCTAGAAAACGCTATTAAGAAGGCAGAAAATTATTAAAACAAGACTAGGCGGAAGAACTAGAAATGGTATGGATACAGGTCCGCCATTGACTGCGACACTTCACCATCCCGGATAGTGTCTCCAACCAGGGGTTTGAGTGATCACGAGGACCCCAGCCAAGCAAGCGACACCCACCCAATTTGCTCAGTGGAGCAGTCAGGGTCTTTATAATTCGTGACCACGTTGTTGCTTGATCACCAGGCGGTTTTACCTAACTGTTGGTGGTCTCAGTATATGATGCCTGGTAAGGTAAATGATCAGTTGACACGGAGTACGTGACCCAACCATCGCAAACTGTGCACCGAGATTAGTTGACCAACTGATCACGCCTCCCCAGCGTCCCGGAATACGCGCCGGCGAACGGCCACATTGCTCACACGAACAGTCCACTTAATATGGGCTAATTGGCGGAGACAACGAGTCTGTTGATATGTTTGCTGTGAATAGGTCACGATTCCGAACCATAGAGCAAAATGGAACGCACATTAGCATTATATACTCTTCCTTTCAACGACAACCTAACTTCTTTTCGACGCCACAGATGACGCAGTTTGGCAAAGGCAACTCGTGCCTTTGCTATCCTCGCTGATATCTCATCAGCAATATTACAAGCTGACGAGATAGTACTACCCAAGTATGTGAAACTGTTCACAGTCTCAAGCGAGTTACCTGCAATGAAGAAAGTAGGAGTGGAAATGTCCCAGTCTTGAAGTTGCACTTTGAAGGTGCGAAGCGCATTCCATACAAACCAGCTCGGTCATTCATCTTGTCCAGCATGATCTGCAGGTCTTCGGCAGAGGGGCCAAGTAAGACAATGTCGTCCGCGTACTCCAGATCGGTCAATCTAGCGCCAGGAAGAAGCTCAACACCAAGCCCACTGGATTCGCGAAGCTCACTCTCCAGAATGTCCTCTATGACAAAATTGAACAGGAAGGGGGAAATCGGACACCCTTGACGAACATCACTAGAAGTGATGAACGCCCGAGACAGTTGTCCATAAACTCTCACCCTGCTTGCAGAGTGGGCATACAGTGCTCTCAATTGATTCATGTACTTCCCTGATACTCCCCCGCGGAGAAGACAACTCCAGAGAACGTTACAAGCAACTGAATCGAAAGCAGCATTTAGGTCCAAAAATACCAAAACCGTCGGTTCCCCATAAGAGTGCCGATGATTCAAAATCCGTCGCAAGGTGAAAATATGATCAACTCACCCTCGACCGGATCGGAATCCTGCCTATTCTTCGCGTATCTGGCTTTCACTGAGCTTAGTGAGCCGACGTAAAATGAGGCCAGTGAGTAACTTGGATGCAATTGACACCAAACTGATGCCTCTGTGGTTGTCACGTGCACCTCGGGCCTCATTTCAAAAAGGGGGATTATTGTTGATAAGCACCAATCATGAGTTACCTCGTCAGTCTCCCAGATCGTCTGGAGGAGTTCTGCCAGTTCTGATATCAACCTCTCTCCACCATCCTTGAAAAGAGGGGAGAGCAGGTGTGGACCGGGAGCCTTATTACGCTTCAACAACTTCAGTTCCAGGATCACTTCTACTTCCGACGGAGGACCGTCTGGAATGCAATAACTGATCAATCGGGTCCCGTTGTCCACATTGTCTGGTTGAGACCAGCTGAACTGCTTTTCAAAATGTTCAGCCTACCTGTCTATTCGGCGCGATTGACTGGTAATATGTGAACCATCGTTTTCACATATGGTTTCACTTACACCGACTTGACGGCCAGTACAACCACGGATCAGGGAAGAAAGCTTTCTGCTATTCCCAGATAAAAAGGTTTCTTCCATCTCTTTCGACTGTTCGACCAAGTAGTGTTCACGGTCTATGCTCAAGCTTTTAGTCAGCTTGCGTTTAAGTTCTCGACGGTCATCATCATAATCAGAGCCAGGTTGGATAGGGCAACGCTCGTTCATGAGGTTTATCGACGTGACGGAAATCCGGTTCTGTCGCAACTGAACAGCTCCTTCCGACCACGCCTGTTAATAGCATGCTTTCATAGCTTCGGCGATTTGTTCCAATCATCATCATCATCATCATC